>JAXIVJ010000612.1:17500-200000 GCA_036785665.1 Chirona hameri
GATTTTAAAGTGTTTTGAACGTGCTTCCCTTACTCAATGATGCCGCCTTTATGGCTGCCCTGCCGTCGAAAATCATATGCTTTGATCGGCAGGCTTCATAGGAATACCACTTGAGTCCCCCGTAACTGAGCGGCGAAATATGCTCCCTTTAACTTTCGGCAAATTATGTGCCTGATCCGTCACAGCTCATGCATTGCAAATGCTTTTCAGAACTGTTGGCGGTTTTGAAGGAGTGAATTACGGTTTTGAAGAATTTCAGCGTACGATTTCTAATGACAGACGATTATGGAAACGGTTGAGAAGATGCATGCTTTTAATGGTTATTGCTGTCGATATTTTAAAATTGTACCCCGACCGCCAACCTATTCGGGACACCGAATTTTCATCTAGATGCCTACTTATTAATACAAAATAATCAAATATCTTCTATAAATAAGGAAGGATGATCTTCGCATAAGACTCTGGCATACTACGTAAGCTGAGGATAAATGCAACACAAATTATATGTAATTGATTACATTTTTGTTTGTTTCATTCTTCGAAACTACTTTAACCCGCGCACTGCAGGGGGGTTGATTTCCGCCCCCCCCTCAGGTTTTTCAAAGATAGCGAAAACACGGCGGCGCGTAGCGCCGCCGGGTTTTGGCACACCTGTTAGGACATCAATTGCGCACACTTTGAAAAAAAAAAATCGCCTCGGGTCATCTTAGGTCAGGTCACGAGACCAGGTCAAGTGACCCCACCTCCAAAAAATGTTTGCAGTTGTGCCAAAGCCAGAGTTTTTCACCGATCAGTTTGAAACTTACAGGATATCATGAGGGCATAAGTACTTACAATTTGGTTATATCGGAATTTTGATATCGGTGACCTAAGGTCAGGTCAATTTCGTAACCTCCCCATATTAAGTCAATGGGGAAATATACATATGCTTCCTATTTCGAGGATATGCATGATATTAGTCCAATTACTTCTGTATCATGTTTTTATAGGATATTCTTGATGATCCAGGTGTAATTTTTGTTCAGTGACCCCTATTGGGTCATTTGAGGTCATGCGAGGTCACCATCACTTTTTTGTCAATAACTCCCGACATAATGAAGATAGAGAAGTAAAACAGACATCAATGTGTTTGTCTCGTCGAGATACGTCTTCACATATGCAATATGCCCTACTTGGGTCACCATTTGACCTTTACCTGAGGTCAAATTGTTAAGTTGACTTAACAAGGTCACCATGTATATCATTAAAAGCGCCTTGACAAGATAAACACAATGACGTAAACATTTTGTTGTTATCTTTATTAAATAAAAAGTTAATAGCAAAAACGATTTTGCAAAAAAACTGCATTTTTTCTTTTTGACCTCTGGAGCCTCAAATATTGACCTGAGATCAAATCTGAGGACAGCTTTGCGATTGAAAATTTCACTGGCTGGCGTTTTCTTTTTCCGTTTGTTTCTAACTAGCATCGTTTCTGAGATATATGGGAAATTCTGAAGCGATGTCCTAAAACAGGAAAACTGGAAAATTTGACCTTTGATGACCTCTGGTGACCTCAATTTTGACCTGACCTAAAATAACACTGAAATACTTTCGATAGAACATGTATCAAGCTATCAAATGCCTTTTTCTCCTTCTCGCTACGTAGCGTAGTTTTTGAGATCTCAGGGGGGGGAGGAAATCAACCCCCCTGCCCTGTGTTCGGCGCAAAGCCCCTGCAGTGCGCGGGTTAATAATTATGATTGTTATTGATCATCACAAAGGCGTTCACCTGATTTCGATCGATCCACGATAAATCATGATTTAGATGAAATGTTATTTGAAAATGAGGTTCACGTGATAAGATTCGTCAAATAAATTAGGGAAGTCAAATAAATTAAGAAATTATGAAAGGTAAACCCAATGGAATTTACTTGAGACATTCCATTTGGAAGCAGTCGTCTAATGGATCGTGCCGTGTTGCTGCCTTGCAGTTTTTTTCTTCTCACCTATTTCGAACATTGCAAGCATTTGTATTGTCAGAATTTGTTGAGAGCAGTTTGGAGCATGACAAATGTACAAAGTCGTTTGGAAGAAAACTTGGAACTGGCAGTACACTACCGAATATCGAACGGCAGCCAACTCAGCTCTATGCTTCTGTATCTCAAAACTGGTTGACTTTTCCCAGTCGAAGAAATAGGTTATGTCTCCGTAAATGCTGTCTCGGTTAGGTACAGGGTGACCGGAAAAAAACATACTCTGGATTTTAGCTCGTGCTTCATATGCACGTGCCAATTTTTTTGAAACTTTTCATGATTATAGCTTGGAACGTGGCAAAACCGATGAACACAGAAACAAGTCCTTTGAGATGTTTCTTAATATTGCAAAGGCGTTGTGTGTGGATGCCTACATTCCAGGGTGTGTTCCAGGGTGTCCGGAAAAAAGATACTGTGATTTTCCGTGATAATTTCGGTTAGAAACAAACAATATTAAAAAAATCGAGTATCGTTATATTCACCAGTTCATGGCAAAACAGATAATGCATGACATTTGTACAGAGACTCCCTCTGTCAGTCACAGCTCACAGTGCAGCCTCCTACAGAAGATGCTCGATTTGCGCCCCCTTCCGGCGGATCAGCTGAGGCAGTCGCATAGTCTGCAGATGGTCGACAGCTTTGTCGATCATCGCTGAGGGCATGCGACCGACTTCTGCGATGATGGCGCGCTTCAGGTCTTCTGTTGTTCTGGGTTTTTCTTGGTAAACACGGTCCTTGACCTTTGTAAACACGGTCTCCCACAGAAAGAAATCCAATGGACTGAGGTCCGGGGAATAGGGTGCCCACGCCACCTCCGCCATGAGGCTGACAGAGGCAGTGTCTGTACAAATGTCATGGCTTATCTGTTTTGCCAAGAACTGGTGAATATAACGATACTCGAATTTGTAATATTGTTTGTTTATAACCGAAATTATTACGGAAAATCACAGTATCTTTTTTCCGGACACCCTGTAACACATCCTGGAATGTAGGCTTCCACACAAAACGCCTTTGCAATATTACAACAAAAAAAAAACATCGCAAAGGACTTATTTCTGTGTTCATCGGTTTTGCGACGTTCTCAGCTATAATCATGACAAGTTTGAAACAAAATTGGCGCGTGCATATTGAAGCACGAGCTAAAATCCAGAGTATGTTTTTTTCCGGACACCCTGTATAACTAAAAAGCGGTATCGCCATAAAAGTCGAGCTACTTCAGGGAGGAACTGCCACACCATATCGCCTGTCGATTGTTCGTGGCTACATCGCCGGCCGGGCCGTCTGGATCCCGTCGTGGCCATTTTCCAGATCACTTGGCTCCATTCTGACCTGTCAGGCGGGTCGCCTGGGACGCGTTGTTTCCGAATGGACGGTCTGTGCTCTGATTTACTTTCACAAGCGACTTGCGCCTCTGCTCAGGCAGACTAAAGTCGGCTGAGCGCGGGCATTTAGTGCACAGCAGGGGTAGACGAGAAAGAAGTGGATACAAAGCGAATCAATACATAATACACTGTCCCCACCGCATCGTTATGACTAACTGCATACTAACATAAACAGGTATTTGACAATGGTATTGTAAATGCTACAGAGCTGTAGTAATGTATACTTCTGTGCCTTCCCATCAAACGGGATTTGCCTTGTATTCCTGAATATCCACCATATGCAAGCCAACCACAAACCAGGCAACGAAAAGGAACCGAAGAACATCGACATAATTATTACGCAGGTATGCGCGTGACTTGTTAATATACGTTTTCTTAAAGGGATTATACGGGTTTTTACCAGAATAATTGAGTTACATAGTACAACGTACTTATAAAGGTGGTAGAAGTCCCACGGTAGCCACATTTTTTCTGGAAATGAACTCTTCTGCGCGTAAGGACATTCCAAAGTGCGCGGTGATGCCACCGCGTATTTTCTGCAGGACCGGCTGAGGCAGAGCCAGTCATCTCTTTTATGCTAATAAAAACACCTCACTTATGGCATATTTTCGGTAAAATAAGCAATATTTGAAAGAAAATAAACTTCTTTTGTTCCAACGACACCAGCAGTTACCTAGTTTTCCCATAAAATTATATATTTTTCATGAATTTTCATGCCAAAAATTAATACGCCACTACCAAATTATCAACGCTAAAGGCCGGAGATTAGACAACCACAACAACACAAAACCTCAACGAACAGTGTGTAGTAATACCAAGTCCCGTCAATTTGGAATTGCATAATAATTTTGTGATCCAGTGTAGGACTTGCAGATAATTCAAAACTCTAAAATTGATCTTAAGATAAAAGTGGTGGACAGTAGTGCCGATCAAGTACTCGTTATCTGATACTAGTCTCGAAAAACGCCCAAGTTTTAACGCTGATAATTGCTGAAATAATGGACTAAATGAGCATTGAGGTCCCTGTTATATGTCTTAAACGTGTTTAAAGCTCATACAACTGCAAAAGAGTGCATTTACTTTCAGGACGGAAACCCGTATAATCCCTTTAATGCTATGTTTGCTCTAGCTCCATATTGAGTTACAAACTTTTTAACCCTCGCCAGTGGAACCGAAGAACCTCGACATAATTATTACGCAGGTATGCGCGTGACTTGATAATATACGTTTTCTTAATGCTATGTTTGCTCTAGCTCCATATTAAGTTACAAACTTGTTAACCCTCGCCAGTGCAGGGTCCGATAGTCGATACCTACGTGACCGTGCATGGGGGGGGGGGGGGGGGGGGGGTATGACCCCCTGGCGTTTCGCCCCTAATTGAGATAGACTTCGAATTAAAAACGAGCGTGTTGCTTGCCGGTGATACCCGATTTTAAGGTCCAGGGTCATTAGGTAACCTCTGAAGTCATTTCAATGACCCGGATGCCATCCAAATCGTGCCTGTGTTGAGATTGGGTTATAATCAAGCTAGAGTCGTGAAATAAAATGGACCACATCATTTATTGTCGTTAAGGAATGCATTTCCATTACCTCTAGACCCTTGTTGACCTTTGACCTGATGACCTGATGACCTGATTTGACCTTTGACCTTTGATCTAATATCACTATTATATATCCGCATTCATGCTTGTCCATCATAGACGGCTGGTTTGTGTTAATCTACAGTTGGTAGATCTGCAAAGCATACTTGGCCGTGAAATGTTCTTAAAATCCACGGAGGTCAAAAGGTCATCTTAGGTCATCGGAGGTCAGTGACCTCCGTTGACCTGTGACAGAGCATTAACCCAATTGAACATATAATTATGCAAAATGGGTGCCAAATTTGAAATCGGCGTCACAAAATGCTCTAGAAACTGCCGGAAGCCAAACAAGTTGTATCAGGTCATCAGAGGTCAGTAGAGGTCACTGACCTATGATGACCTGATACAACCTTTTTGGCCTCTGGCAGTTTCTAGGACATTTTGTGACGCTGATTTCAAATTTAGCATCCATTTTAAATATGTATATGTTCCACTGGGGAATATGCTCCACTGGGGTATATGATCCACTGGGGTATATGTTCCACTGGGGTAGGGTTTCACTGCTTATATGTTCCACCTATAAAAAGGTCAACCAAGGTCATGACCTCAGTGGAAACCATAAATATCACCTGTTAACACCTGTAGGGTATGCTACTGGACAACAAACACTCCGAAAGTGCACAAGTTACAAGCATCGATACTACGGGATGCGCCTGACATGACCTTGATAAACAGGTCATAAGTCACTGGTCATAGGGACTGGGGAGTAGAAGTTTGACATTTTGAGAGTAGGTGTCAAATAGTTCAAAAGGAAGGCACTGAAAGTCTCATCGCAATCGGTTGATAAACACGCGAGTTATTCCCGAAAACAGAGGGGGGGGGGGGGGGCACCGCCTGCACTAGCAAGGATTAAATAACGTTTATTGAAAACAATGATTTCCCTGCCATCATGCTATTCACCATAGTGATAACATGGCTAATGTAAACTCAAATTTGATGCACACTTCGGGCCCGCGTCACCTTCAGATGGTGACTGCCCCGCGTCACCTTCAGATGGTGACTGCCGAAGTATCGTAGTACGTCGTACTGATTTTGCATTCTCATGTTCCTAGCATATTTTACCCCCGCTTTACGGGAACAACAAATATATGTATTCTTTCAGCTCCATATATCTGTTGAATGTCGAACAGGCTTGCTCTGCACCATCTCAGCCTGTGTCCGAATCGTATTTCGTCCATCTTCCTCCCAAGGTCTCTACCGTCCGTGTCGTACGTGCTAGCGCTTCCACGAACGTCCACAACAATCTCCTCATATTTCCATACCTTCCATACCATTTTTCCATGCTGCCAACGCGCTCGCTGAGCTGGAGCTCTGCGCGGAGAACCTCTCGCGCCGGTGGCTGATCACCTACTGACGGGCACGTGAACATGCCGTCCGACGGTGGGCGACGGCCACCGCCTGCGGCTATTGAGGCCGCTGATTGCCGCTTTCGTCAGCTGCGGCAAGCTCCGTCCCGATGGCCTTTGTTGGGTCTCAGCCGCGGATGGTGGATGGCTTGTCAAGGCATGTATGATGGTGTGATGATGACATATGCAGTGTGGGGTGTGCACAATTACGCGGAGGTTGCGGAAGAACTGCTGCATGTGATACTGACAGTTGTAGGTATTACTCTGTGGTGATGAGATTGCTTTACGTTATTCTTGTATTGGATGTCGGTAGGTCATTATTGAGGCGAGCTCACGAATGTGGATCTGTTAGTTCTGGAAGCGAGTTTCAAGAGGACATGAGGATTATAAATAAACGCTGATATTGCATAACAGGTAAACTGTGGATACCAGAAAACGAAGAACAGTGTTGTTCTGGAACAGTTAATTATATATTGATGCAGTAAAAACAAAATATAAACAGAGCATACTACAACACAATAACATAACTTATAAAAAATAGCCCACAGACTGTCTGAGAATATGCGTATCGCTCGTCTTATTCCAGAGCGTTTTACAAAACAATATCGCAGTTGTAAAGGCCAAGTCTGCAGCGGTAGCCAATGCCGCCATACTCCATTCTCAGGAAACGCCTGGTGAACTCGAGACTACTGACCTTTGTCGAAGTCTTGAGATGTTGCGAACAGCAAGGCCGTGCTGAGGACTGCGGACCTCAATGTTGGGTTAACACGCGCCTTGGAGGGCGTCTGATAATTACACGCCCTGGGGGAGGGGGAGGGGGCGGATTCCGCCCCCCCCTAAGATCCCACCCTCCATAAGAGCTACAATAATGCAATATGTAGGGTAGTGAGGTTCTGTAGGGTTCTCTGTTTTGCGAAATGTTCATGATCCTAGGTCAATATTTTCAAGGTCAAATGTGGCCAAATATGACAAAATTCCCCAACATCCGGTAAGGAGTTCCTTTCAAGTCATTTAAAGGGAATGTTTCACCTTTCTGAAACTTGTCAAATATACGCTGGTTGTAATATAAAATATGAAGTAAGTGCTGCTGACAACGATGGTGATTTTTTTCTTCTCTGTTTATATCTTGTTTTTACTGCATCAATATATAATTAACTGCTCCGGAACAACACTGTTCTTCGTTTTCTGGTATCCACAGTTTACCTATTATGCAATATCAGCGTTTATTTATAATCCTCATGTCCTCTTGGAACTCGCTTCCAGAACTAACAGATCCACATTCGCGAGCTCGACTCAATAATGGCCTACCGACTTCCAATACAAGAATAACGTAAAGCAATCTCATCACCACAGAGTAATACCTACAACTGTCAGTACCACATGCAGCAATTCTTCCGCAACCTCCGCATAATTTTGCACACCCCACACTGCATATTTCATCATCACACCATCATACATGCCTTGACAAGCCATCCACCATCCGCGGCTGAGACCCAACAAAGGCCAGCGGGACGGAGCTTGCCGCAGCTGACGAAAGCGGCAATCAGCGGCCTCAATAGCCGCAGGCGGTGGCCGTCGCCCACCGTCGGACGGCATGTTCACGTGCCCGTCAGTAGGTGATCAGCCACCGGCGCGAGAGGTTCTCCGCGCAGAGCTCCAGATTGTTGTGGACGTTCGTGGAAGCGCTAGCACGTACGACACGGACGGTAGAGACCTTGGGAGGAAGATGGACGAAATACGATTCGGACACAGGCTGAGATGGTGCAGAGCAAGCCTGTTCGACATTCAACAGATATATGGAGCTGAAAGAAGACATTTATTTGTTGTTCCCGTAAAGCGGGGGTAAAATATGCTAGGAACATGAGAATGCAAAATCAGTACGACGTACTACGATACTTCGGCAGTCACCATCTGAAGGTGACGCGGGGCAGTCACCATCTGAAGGTGACGCGGGGCAGTCACCATCTGAAGGTGACGCGGGCCCGAAGTGTGCATCAAATTTGAGTTTACATTAGCCATGTTATCACTATGGTGAATAGGATGATGGCAGGGAAATCATTGTTAATAAACGTTATTTAACCCTATTTGTAACAGGGGGGAGGGGGGGGGGGGGGATTCCGCCCCCCCCTCATGTTTTTCGCAGATATCTCCAGAACGGCTGGGAGCAGGCCCATGAAATTTCGGGACTTTTCATAGAATTGAATACCGCATTTGGAGTCAAAATTTTGAGTTCTTAACCTGAACAGAGGCGGTTCCAGGGTACAGTTTTGGGTGGGTTCGGAGGCGATATTTGGCGATAATACGGAAATGCGATCTTCACGGTTTCTTCGTAACTGCCTCAAGTATGAAGGAGTTACATCGGTGCACGGTGATTGCAACAAGTGAAAATTAGTTGATGTTAATGAAATATCATTAAAATTTCATGGCAGAGGCGGTTTCAGGGGCTTGAAAAGGGGGGGGGGGGGTTCCAGGAAGTATTCAATGCTTGGCGGGAAGCAAATAGAGCAATGTACGGGGCATTTATAGTTATCAAGATGTAAAAGATAGCTTCTGCTTCCATTATTTGCATAATTTATTACATATAGAGTTTCAGGGGCGTGTTCAGGCACATGAAAAGGGGGGTGACTGGCTTGGTGATGACGATATGCCAGCGATAACGGCGCAATAGACGGTTAGCTTATAATTATATATGCACATATGAGGCCAGGAAAGGGAATAAAGTCATTTTTTTGCAGAGGCGCGCTCAGGAATGGAAGAAAGGGAGTCATATTATTGCAAGGAAACTAAGAGGCATGGGCGTACAATGACATAACATACTGTAGTTTTCGGATGAAACACGCACCACAGGCTACTCTACGAACGATTATAAGATAATAGGCGAGTCCAGGTAGGGTAAAAGGGGGGGTAAGTAATGTTAATTTAAGTTGTAAGTGAAATAGTCACTGTTGACTAGTTAGTATCATAATAGCGGATAATATACTTATCAAAAGGTATTGAGCCGCCCCAGTTTGGATCCTGGATACGCCTATTATGAAGTACAACATGCAAAAAGGAACTATCTACGATCAGTAACATATTTATAGTGCTGGGTAGCAACTTGTCTGCGGTTAATATTTTTTCCAATTTTACCCCCCTTTTTCACTAACCTGGTACCGCCTATGGCAAACAATATTATTTTAACTGTTTTGCCTAATGTCACAATTACATACCATTTCATTTCTTAAAAAAACACATACAAAATGGTTTTATTACGCATTTACTTCACCCCCATATTGAGTGACCTGCACACGCCTATGATTTTTGAATTTTCAAATGCCACTGTCATATATCAATTTCCAATTCAATCTCTATCGATTCGTTTTAATTGTGTTAAAATCAGTTGATAAACATGAAAGCTGTGTTGGATCAAAAATACCACTAAAATTTGTGGTTTTTGCCTCCCTGTTGCCCCCTATCGAAAATTTATATTTTTTTATTATTTAGAAATGTCGATCGTGTTGAGGGGAACCAAACGCCGTTTCATTTGTGAAAATCGGACGGGTAGATCTCGAGATCTCCGGGGGGGGGGGGGGGGGAATCCGCCCCCCTGTTACAAATAGGGGTAGCCAGGAGCCTGTTACAAATAGGGTTAACCCTCGCTAGTGCAGGGGGTGCCTTCCTCTGTTTTGGGGGAATAACTCGCGTGTTTATCAACCGATTGCGATGAGACTTTCAGTGCCCTACTTTTGAACTATTTGACACCTACTCTCAAAATGTCAAACTTCTACTCCCCAGTCCCTATGACCAGTGACTTATGACCTGTTTATCAAGGTCATGTCAGGCGCATCCCGAGTGCTCGGCGAGGCAGAGGTGGATGCCGAGCAGGGGCGAGCCAGCGACACGCCGCCGCCACAACCCGTGTCTCCTGGCTCCTGCCGCCGTCGGTCGTGGCTCTGCCAGGAACCCGACCAGGTCCATATCGAGCAGCTGAGCCTGCCACGCCAGGAATCACAGTCGGAGTCAGCCACCCCGGCACATGGCGGCCACGGCCGGCTCAGGCGCGCCAGCTCCGGTCGGCGCCGGCAGCAGACCGGCGTCCACCGGCTGATGGGAGGCGTCGGCGAACAGGCCCCAGATCCGGCACCACGGAGCCGGCATGCAGCTCTTGCGAGGCGGCCAGTGGACCCGGTCCACCGCTCAAATAGCAGACCAGCTGGCGCCGCCACTGGCCGGAGCGACCAGGAAGCACAGCCTCGCAGGACGGCAGCAGACGTGGGCAGCCGTGTGTGCCGGCGGCGCGTCTGGCGGGGACAGAAACAGAGAATCAGAGAATCAGGGGATGTTGTCATACACCGCATGACATGATATACATATATAACATGATCTAAAAAACAAGTATCTTTTATAGCATAAGCTAGCATATTTAATAGTGCATGTAAAGTTGCATGTGGTACACGGTCAACTGAACCAGTGACAACTGGACCAGTGACAACTGGACCACCGACAACTGAACCAATGACAACTGAACCAGTGACAACTGGACCAGCGACAACTGAACCAGGGACAACTGAACCAGGGACAACTGAACCAGGGAAAACTGAACCAGGGAAAACTGAACCAGTGACAACTGTACCAGTGACAACTGAACTAGTGACAACTGAACCAGTGACAAGTGAACCAGGGACAACTGGACCAGTGACAACTGAACCAGGGACAATTGAACCAAAGACAACTGACAATTGTCTCTGGTTCTCTGAACCAGGGACAATTGAACCAAGGGCAACGGAAGCAGTGACAACTGAACCAGGACAACTGAACCAGTTATAACTGAACCAGTGACAACTGAGGTAAACATTTGAAGTTGACCTAGCCAGGTTACCACGTAACCAGTTTAAAAAAAAAATAAACCAAGTAACATTTGAAGCTGCCACGTAGCCAGGTTCCACCAGGCCACTATTAATATGTTGCGAAGCGTCTCGACGCGAGACAAACACGATGGTGTTAAAATTATTGCGCTGTGTTTAACTGATAAGAAGTTATTAACGAAAAGCTTTTGGAAGAAAATGCCATCGTGACATTTGGTTACCTCTGGAGCATAAACTATTGACCTGAGCTAAAATTTGAGAACACCAATGGCGATTACATTTTGTTTCTTCCTAGCTATCATAGTTCCCCAAGATATTAGGAGGTTTCTGGAGCAAAGTCCTATACTTGGAAAATTTGACCTTTTGTTGACCTCTGGAGACCTCAATATTGACCTAAGCCAAATAACGACCAGCCCTTTCGACATGATTTCCGAAGAGCTATCGAACGGTGTTTTTGGATTCCGCCTATTCTCCGTAGGAACTGAGTTAGCAGGGTGGCATGGTTGGCAAAGTTGCTGTTTGCTGGTATGCATTTTTTACTCTTTTATACTCTTTTGAAATTTTTCGTACTCTTTGAAAAGGGAAAATAAACATAATCAAATCAGATATAATTCATAATCATATTTGATTTGATTCAGTCAACTGGATCAAGCTCTGGAGACCTTCAGCCCTGAATCCGAATACAAAAGAGTACAAAATGTGTACCAGCAAACAGCAACTTCGCCAACCATACCCTGCGTTCAGACGCCCCACTGGTTGTCACTGGTTCAGTTGTCCCTGGTTCAGTTGTCACTGGTTCAGTTGTCACTGGTTCAGTTGTCACTGGTTCAGTTATCACTGGTTCAGTTGACATGGAACAGTGTCATGTATCTCTCACAGCATAGTGCACTGCTTAGTGCTTAGGTACTCATGCTAAGGCTGGTGATAACGGTTGCATTACCTTGGCAACACACCCATTGGAAACAGTTTTCAAGAATGAAGAAATTGCATATTTGAATATAAAATGGCATGACCTATAGCTATCATAATCCGAATGTTGTGAATTGTTTCTCGTCACTAAAAATGACCAGATTTTGATATTAAATAAAATGGCTGCATCTGAATTGAAACCGGTAAAATCAGGCTCTTCTAAAGGTGACATAAAGCCCCTCCAGACAGGGTATGTAAGTAAATGCCTATGGGTATTGCATGAACAAATGTTGTTTCCACCATTCACCTTAACCTTCGATAGGTGGTGTGCCACTGAAAAATTTGCCTTTTGACTAAACAAAACGTATACAAGCAGACACAATGCAAAACAAAAGTAAGAAACACAGTAACACACTTGCCCTCTTCATTTCGAAAAACCAAAATTTCAGATAGGGTAATCTACCAAAACTTATCGACATGTAAAAACATTATACTTTCATGTTATTCATGGCATGTTGGTGTTTGGTGAGCATACACAACTATTATCATGAAAAGTCCAGTCTGTTCTTAGTTTTAACATGTCTGATGGCTGAGTTCTTTTTTAGGTTGAAATTTCCACTCTTTATGGTGATTTTTTTTAGGCCTAATTTTCCACTCCGCACCCTGGCTTCAAAGAAATTCTAGGACCCCAAGTTTTGGCTTTGGAAGTTTTGTCTGTTGGAAGTTTTGTTGGTTGGAAGTTTTGTCGCTTGGGAATTTTGCCATTAGAAGTTTTGTCGCTTAGAAGTTTTGGAATTGGAGGTAATTTAATTAGAAGTTTTGTTGTGAAGAAGATTTGATGTTTGGAAGTTTTGTTGTTTATAAATTTTCGCTTTGGAAGTTTTGACAAATGTATTTTCCCATTGGCAGTTTTGACACATGTTAAGTTTTGACTTGGAAGTTCTGTCGTTAGAAGTATTTCCTTAGAAGCTTTGTCGGCACACCGTTCTGAAGCCTGGACAATTTCATGGTATTAGCAATGTGGGTAATAGTTCAGTAATTCACCTCCCATTTAATGGTGTTCTTGAGGTCCCTAATAGAAGAGAGTATTACTATGACAGACAGAAAAGTGTACCAGTAGTTCCAAAGCTATGGTGTCACCAAAAACAATGCATAATTCCGATAAAATTAAGATTAAGAAGAGAAGAATGGACCCACCAGTCACCAGACCATATCGTAGACTGTCAAAGAGGCTCGCACTCAAAGCTGGAGTTTTTGCAGCAGTTGGCCATCAGGGACCGCTAGCGAGGCAAGGTGTAATGACGTTGCAAGCAAATTGTACCAGTTAACACTAAATATTTATATATTAATTTATAAATAAATACATATTTATTATATAACTGGGACCATTTGCTTGCGACGGCATAACACCCTGGCTCACTAGCAGTCTCTGGCGGCGATTTGCTGCAAAACCTCCAGCTTTTAGTGTGAGCCGTCAAAGATAGCCCACTTTTCAGTCTGTGGTAATATTACTGTCAGCAGACTACTCTTCTTCTATTAGGGACCTCAATAACATCATAAACTGGGGAGGTGAATTACTGAACTAATACCGGCAATGTGTACACCCTAAATCACCAATACAATTCATTACATCTCAATCCAACTTTACGGAATAGTTTATCCTAGTTTAATTTTGGTGAAAAATATGAAATGCCAGAGAACTCAGACTGTACTAAGCCCATTCTTATCAACACCTACTTTAGGGTCAATTAATTTCATGAGAAAGCATGTTCAAGCATTGATATCAAGATTAAAGGTCATGAGGAACCAGTCAACATGACAAAATGCTGCCCCCTTCCTCACAGAAGGAGGATTCACTCTGTAAAACAGGTCATCAGTATCTTTACTATGGCTGATGTAAAAGATAACCTCTAAGGCTACTGAAAATCTGACTGAAAATAGCAACTGATGGCTTACCTTTAATATCAAGACAGCAGACCGGCGCGCACGTTGATAGTAACTGACGCGACGCAGCAATGGCGGCCCCCGGAAACTGGTAGCTACTTTTAAAAAAACAGCTTCGAACCATATATACAAAGACTATTATGACAAAGGGAAAACTGGGGGAAACTACTTGGGGTACACCCTCAGAAGCAACCCCGCCGATCTATCCGGATAATCAATGACTTGCCAAGAATCTGGCTCACACGCAAGGTTGTCTTTTTAGCATGTGCTAGGCGGAGCGTTATCAGCTGAGCTAATACTATAATGACGTAATACTTGAACTAGTGTGGAACTGGTCTGGAGCAAGCCGCCGGCGGATACGTAATGATTAGGTTGTGTCTGCTTCTTTAACATTTCGCAAAACTATCGTCAGCACGGTGCATTGTATATTAGGTCGTAGTTTATACTATACTTCGGCTTGTATGCATTTATTCAACACTGACACTGTTAAACCTACAGGACTCTACTGATAATCTCCTGTTATGATCTGACGAGGAGCAAGGGAATAACTTGTTGAACGTCCTCATTTCGAAAATTGGCTAGTGCACTTTTCACAGTGTATCCGATGACATCTTCCGGATCTACCGAGTTGAAAACCTAGTGCAACTTCGACTGGGAGTGATTTTTCGCCTGAGCGTTGTGCTTAAATCGGAGGAGACGGAGCGTTCATGTTTCAGCTCAGGTGTCACGAGGAGTCTGGAGGTGATTTCACTCGAGATAGAGCTGAGACAACGTCCGCACCTCCTTCCAACGTATTGGTTACCTTGCTAGTAAGCCCGAGAGACTCGATGCGAGAGTCCGAAGGACTCGATGCGGGAGTCCGAGAGACTCGATGCGGGAGTCCGAGAGACTCGATGCGGGAGTCCGAGGGACTCGATGCGAGAGTCCGAGGGACTCGATGCGGGAGTCCGAGGGACTCGATGCGGGAGTCCGAGAGACTCGATGCGGGAGTCCGAGGGACTCGATGCGAGAGTCCGAGGGACTCGATGCGAGAGTCCGGGAGACTCGATGCGAGAGTCCGAGGGACTCGATGCGGGAGTCCGAGGGACTCGATGCGAGAGTCCGAGGGACTCGATGCGGGAGTCCGGGAGACTCGATGCGAGAGTCCGAGGGACAGTGTGGCGGTAGGTACCTGGATAATGGCTAGCACCAGTGACCTGAACATCGCCATACCACAGAGCCGCATGCGGTGCGGGAGGTGATGCTCAAAATTTTACCCGGACCTTGATTAGTTGTTTGTTCGTGATCATTACCAGAAGTCAACATTTCCTTCAAAGCTTCCACACGCTCTGTTGTTAACCGGTTGCCAGCGACGGTTTCGTAGCGAACTAAATAGCTTAGTAACGAGCTCTGTGAGAAGGATGGGCTTTCTCCGGTGGGACTTGGACTTCGTTAAATCTTATGCTACTCTGGTCGGAGGCGGAGCAGACGAGATGAGGTCGTCGCGAGGCATGGTGAGATGGAGTTCTGATGAAGTACGTATATTACTCCGGTTGACGAGTCATGGGGTTTCCGTATGTCGATGGATTCGGCTCGTCTTACTCTCATCTCGTTTACACTGCCTTGCGAGGCTCCAGGATTTGCCCGGTTATTAGGTGGTAATGGGAGGGTTCCGTAGTCCGTGTCCTTGTCCTGGGAGTTTTCTGACCCGGGTTCTGGTTCCGTTCGGATAAGGCAAATTGTATTCAGCTTGGTAGGAATATCAGCGTGCTTGTTCTGATGTTCCAGATCCTTAGCGTGCATTACAAAGATCAACGGCGCTCGTATAGGGAGTACGGTCTGTTTATTAACCTCGCCCACGTAACCATGCACATCAATGATTTACATCAGCCAATTCGAGACTATGACGTCACCAGCTCTTACAATGATGTAAGTTATAGTTACAATGCTGTAAGTAAGTAAGTTGTAAGTATGTAAACCCGTGGGCGCGATAAGCATGGTTTCCTCCGTGAAGATCAGACCTCTGCGGCACATCGAACTTGACGCACGTAATAAACAAGAGTGTTAACAAGTGTCAACCTACTGCATATAGTTGGCGCCAAAATTTCCATCCAAGAACTTGCTCCGGGGCTGAAAATGTCCAAATTTGACAATTTTGTTGTGTTCTGTGGTCATCAATTATGTAAAGAGTAATGCATAATAGCACATACTTTTCAAATTGGCTGCCAAGTTTCTTTCTTTATCATTGCTAGTTTAGTTGTGAACCCCAAATACCACCAGTGCCACATTCGGCCGATGTCTCATGCTATGCCCATTTTTTTCTCAGATCGAAATTATTATCGCCAAAAAACGTGTCCCGAAATGTCTCTTAAAGGGAAATAATGACCTTTTGATTTTGTTAGCAACAATTTCTTAGGCTACCGCTATGGTTTTAAAATTATTTTATTTAAATTTAAGAATTAAATAAAATTATTCCCAAATTCGAAGTTGTAAGTTTGGGAAAAGTACAAAACAAGTACCTTGTGTACTTCATGAAGGTCATTGACAAATTCGCCCTTCCCTACCATTGTTTACATCGATTGCGGCATTTTTGGAGGCTCTGTGACATTTCCGATCAAACTGAGCGCTGCTCGGACACACGCCAGTAGCGCTTTCGTTCTCCATGGCAACCAGGCGTCAGCCAATCAAAAGCCAGAAAGGGAATACGTTCTGACTTTTCATTGGCTCACGCCTGGTTGCCATGGAGAACGAAAGCGCTACTAGCAACAACTCGCCACAATGGTTAAGTGCGCCGAGAAGCATGACAATGCTTTGTAAACAAATCGCCGACGCTAAATAGGTCGCCGTCGATGTGCATCGATGAGCTTCCGATTTAATTGCCAGTTTTGTGTTATTGTTTGTTAGTTTTTTGGGGATAAAATATTATTTTTCATGATAATATAAAGCATAGTGTTATATACAGCCACAGACAAATTATACAATACTCCTAATGTTGAAAACAAATGAATTTATTTTCAAAAATTGAGGGTCGCAACCACTAACTATGCCGCCGTTGATGTGCATCGATGAGCTTCCGATTTTATTGCCACTTTTTCCAATCGCTGTTAGTTTTAGAAGATCGCCGGGCATATAATCACAACAAGCAGAACGCACAATATATTTTCCACTCCATTACGTAAAAAAACAATACGGGAAAAGCCCGCAGTTTAATGAGGACCAAAAGTACTTGCAAGTACCGGTCGTTAAAAGTGTGGAACGCTTATCAACTTTAACTTGAAATATCTTTCGGTAGGAAAGTTTTCATGCAAAATGTGATGAATTTACAATATATTTTGGTCTCGTCTGGCGATTTCAAGTGCTAACTCCATTTTTGTGGAAAAATGTCATTATTTCCCTTTAAGTAGGCGGCCCCCAACCTAGTCGGCGCCACGTCCATTGCTGTAACATAGGGGCCGCCAACCGCGGCACATAATCCTAACAGCGGTCCTCTCCTTCCCTGGGAAATACCTCGCGAAATTATCCGGCCACTTGCGAAAAATGAGAGATTGTTTTGGTCGCTTGAAAGTTTAACCAGTGATATCTCAAGATTCTGATGGTAACGCCACCACAAGCAAGGGGCAATACTGTGTGATTAGCTTGAAGTTGAACTGGTTTGAACATTTGATTCCATTGTTTGAATTTGCTTTGGTTTTGAAACATGCATATTTGTTGATTAACGAAGAGTCGGAGTACCTATAGGAAGATGGATAATTCTGTGTTGGTAGGTACTTGCTCAAAATTATTTTGTTTTAGTAAAATTATCCACTGTTGAATATGCAAACCTTTTAAATAATTAGAACACAAATGCAAATTGAAGTATAGAACTTGTATATTAATTATTAATTGATATTAGGTAATGAGGAAATCACATTTGGCATGTATGATGTGCTGTACGGTCAACTGCTGTAACCCGGACACGTTCTAACCTTAGACTTTTCTTGCTATCAGAATGTAAACAATACAGACACACTAAAGCACTGTGCGTCAGTACTGTCTGCACTCTGATAGCATGACAAGTCTGAGGTTAGGATGTGTCCAAATATTGTATTTTTACCCCATCATGTGACATATAATCATAATAGGGAAAGTGATGATATGCACTTTCAGGCTGACATCAGCCTTCAGACCACTTCAGACCATGTGTTGTGTTGGTTACAGACAATGCAAAAGCTGGAAAAAATATTGAACTTCTAATTCCATAGACTGTTCAATGAATACAATGAATATTTCCATTTTGTGCTTCATGTGACTCAATGGCAGAACCTTCCCGGAAAGCCTCATTGGTTTTCCCGGAAAGCCTCATTGGTTTTCCCGGAAAGCCTCATTGGTTTTCCCGGAAAGCCTCAATGGTTTTCCAGGAAAGCCTCATTGGTTTTCCCGGAAAGCCTCACACAAGTCTAAAAACTCATCAGATTTTACTTTCTTATAGACTTTATAATAACTGATTTAAGGAAATTGTTCTTAGTAGAAGTTGCTTAGATTTGTTTATCAATGAGGTGTCCTTTTGTGTTCGATGTCAGGCGTTTTGGGGCCGCCATGACAACTATGGTCCCCTTGTGATGTAGGGAACTTTAGTGATTTCTAGCAAATGGCAAATAGTAGTTCATTCTGTTTTAGCTATGATAATTAGTAGTTATTGAGTGGTTATTGTTATTGAGTAGCACTCGGAGGACGCCAGTTCGCGGCGCAAAAAGTCACGCTATAAAATTCCCCATCTGGCCTGCCGCGAACCCAAGATCTACGAATTAACTGAGGTCTATGACCCATTCCGATGGCACCACTAGGCCGCCCGGTATGGGGCTTGCCCGCCGCTCCAACTACGTACAGCCCATATCAAATTTGTAACACAATATATCGATTTGGGCCTTAGCATCACCTTGACCTCACATATCACTTGAACTTACAAATTTGACGCATTATTTAGAAATGTGTCGGAAGAGCTTTCGAGTGTCACCTATATGCATCCATGCGAGCATTGCTTCGAAAAATGATCTGGCGTTAAAGTTGTCATCCATCAATAGCATCCGACGTGAAGGCCAGTATATGGCAGGCTGATGCAAATATTTTTCATTGACGTAGATTTATTGGACAGACTAGTCTCATATTTCCCCTAAATATCTCACTATTGACTTTCTTGCCTATACATTGCCTGCCCACATTCTGTATCGCATCATCTACCTGTCCCGCATATGTAAATAGATGGACATATTCGCATGTCATTCAATCATCCGGGACTTCCGGAGCTTTCGGGACTCGTACTGCTAACCAGAATCACAGCACAGTACGCCATGCATGGTTTAGTGTGACTGCATCTCAAGGGCGCTCTAGTATCCAACACAATCTCTTCATTCATTGCATGAGGCGGGACTATTTCGCTTCCCGGAAATAACACTGCCCGCCTGCATCTGTGCTGGAGGACTGTAACATGTGACGGCAGTGGCATTTATTACCAGGGGTGGTAAAAACGCCTGCAGTGGCGCCAACCAAATCTGGCATGGGAAAAGTTTCCCCCCAGGGACAAGTATCGTTGAACAATCACTGGTGAATCCAAAACGACTAAAAAGTTGGTTTGGAGTTGGTTAGTTTAGTTTGTTTGGTTTAGAGCAGAAAATTAGTAACTTATGGCAAGGTATATGCAAAGTGTAGGTGTATGTGTAGGTGTAAATAGTAACTAGGTGCTGATTGATTTTATGAACCATTAAAAAGGAAATACCCATGAGCTATCAATTCTGGTAATAAAGAGTGGTATTGACTTGGTTTTGTTACACAGCAACAAACATAAAATTGAAAGGACTTCTCAAGATACCTACATTAACACTTCTCTTCAATAGTTATCACAACTGACTTCAAATCTAGGGCTCATCAATTTTCTTCATCAAATAATTCCTCTCTATTAGCTGCGTACTTCTCAAATGTAAGTTCTCTATCACAAATACTTGAATTACAGTTGTTATAAAAAGAAATCCCATATTGTCATTTTCCTCGCCCTACCTAAAACGACCCCCCTGAAGTTTTTCTTGCATAACTTTTTACACATACGGTGAGTCTTGCTGACATTTTCCGCAGCTGAGTTTACAACAATTATACGTATGCTGTAAATATTTTTTATTGAAATTCGTTAACCTGCGCGGCGCTGGGGGGGGGGGGGGGGGTTCCCGGATTTTCTCAATAACTTGAAAACTATGACAGATATCAAAGTTAAACTTGCGGTATCTTATGGTGGATCAGTTCCACTTTTTTTTAATATTGAAATTCGTGGAAAATTTTGGAAGATAACGACGTTTTAGTGACGTCATGCCATGTCATTTTTGGTGAAAAAACGTTCAATGTTTGAAAAATCGTAGAAAATAGCGTGTTAACGCAAATTGCAAGTAATATACGTCAAAAGAAAGAAAATACCATTGTCTTTAAAATAGCTATCTCGGATTGTATTTTTTTTGGTTTTGGACCTCCCAAAATGCAAAAAATCTATTTTTGTTAAAGAATTTCCACAAAGTTTTTTTTTGAAGATTTGCAAAAAAAAACGGAAGATATATTAGAGAACCGAGTATTAATGATGCTCAAACCAAATTTCAAAGCAATATCTTTATTTTTGACTGACTTATGGCTCTCTAAGTATAAGTAACTCTTGACGTCATTTTTTTATTGCATTTTTTGGTTTGTACTGACCAGATACAGATAAATAAATGCCACCACTGTATTACTAAGACAAAACTAGTCTAGAAACATGCAATGTTTATTTAGATTAATCAATTTCAAATTTTGACCTTATTGTGACCTGACCTTGACCTGAGGGCCATTATATGGTGTCATGCTGTGAAAATAGCTGCTTCTATCAAATTCTACGTGTAAAATAACCCATACAACATGTGTTGCATGGCTTTCGTAGACCTGTGACCTTTTGTGACATGACCTTGACCTTGACCTTTGCTTACAATTTCACTTTTACTTATGCGGGAGATGCATTATACATTTGGGAGCACTTTGTGAGATAATAGTTGCAATATAAGGCTTTGGATGGAAAGTATAGCCCAAAAACCCAAATACTTAAGTTTTGACACTTGACCTGACCGTGACCTGACATGTGACCTTATGTTAATAATTTCGGGTATGCGTTAGATTATTCTCACTGAGAGCTTTCGATCGATGCCTTGCGCGTCTCGCTGCGGTTATTGGTTCGGAAGATACGAGGGGGGGGGGGGGTAAAATTTACCCCCAGCACCGGACGTTCGGATGGAGACCCCAGCGCCGCGCGGGTTAAGTAACTTGGGAGATAATGATGTTTTGATGACGTCATGCTGGTGGAAAAACGATAAATGTTTGAAAAATTGTAGAAACAGAGTTTTGAAGTAAATGGCAAACGCAATTCAGCAAAGATATAAACTGTCATTTTCTTTAAGATAGCTATCTCGGATTTTCGAAATTTTTGGCTTTTGACCCCTTTTTTATTTTGAAATGGCTTTTGAAATAAACAAAAACTGATTTTTTTTGGTGTATAAAAATCACCACAACATCAACATTTTCAAAGATGAAAAAAGGGAATATATGTGAGAGAACTGAGTATGGACAATACCCAAACCAAATTTCAAAGCAATATCTCCATTTTTGACTGAGTGATGGCCCACTAAGTGTAAGCAACTCATGACGCCATTTGTTTTATAATTTTTTTGATTTTTTTTACCAGATACGAACAAATAATTACCTTTTCTGTATTCTTGAGACAAAACTAGCCTAGGAACATGCCTTTTTATTTACATTCATCAATTTCTAATTTTGAGGTTTTCTGACAGAGCAAAATCGCTGTTCTGGACGTGGTTGATTGAGGTCATTCACTTGACCTGGAAAGTCACTCGTTAACCCGAAACCTAAAAATTGCATACCGTTATCTTTCAAACATGACAGGCAACATGCTAGTTCTTACCATGTTGCTCTATGCTGCTTGGTTTGGAAGTTAACAGGGGGGTCTTTTATGACCCACCCCGTAGGGCGAAGGTGAAAGAAACTCCCGTAGGGCGAGGGTTAAGTTTCATGGGCATAAGTTTATCTTGTCATTAGTTTGATTTAGTTTAACTTCCTTGATTGATTCATGCTTGGACAATTGCTGTATACCTTCAAGCACACAAAACTAATTTAGAAAGCCTTAAAAGGATACATAATGACAATATGATAAAGAACATACATCATGTGACATGTTACATTCCTTGATAACTGTGCAAAAAAATAACGATTATTCCTTCTAAAGGGATACCATAACAATGAGAACAGCCAAGACAGAGATTATCAGCAAGACACGACGGCAAGACAGCATGCACTTGTTACTGATGGCTGCACACATAAGCTTGGCAAAATACACGTGACCTGAGGTGAGGTCAGATGCGTGCCCTGGAAGGACTTCACTGTTGTCACCAGCTGATCGTAGGGACCGTTTATGCCCTGTTGTTGTGTATGCTCCTGTGAATCCCTGCCTGGTCTGGGTGCTCCTGTGAATCCCTGCCTGGTCTGGGTGCTCCTGTGAATCTCTGCCTGGTCTGGGTGCTCCTGTGAATCCCTGCCTGGTCTGGGTGCTCCTGTGAATCCCTGCCTGGTCTGGGTGCTCCTGTGAATCCCTGCCTGGTCTGGGTGCTCCTGTGAATCCCTGCCTGGTCTGGGTGCTCCTGTGAATCCCTGCCTGGTCTGGGTGCTCCTGTGAATCTCTGCCTGGTCTGGGTGCTCCTGTGAATCCCTGCCTGGTCTGGGTGCTCCTGTGAATCCCTGCCTGGTCTGGGTGCTCCTGTGAATCCCTGCCTGGTCTGGGTGCTCCTGTGAATCCCTGCCTGGTCTGGGTGCTCCTGTGAATCCCTGCCTGGTCTGGGTGCTCCTGTGAATCCCTGCCTGGTCTGGGTGCTCCTGTGAATCTCTGCCTGGTCTGGGTGCTCCTGTGAATCCCTGCCTGGTCTGGGTGCTCCTGTGAATCCCTGCCTGGTCTGGGTGCTCCTGTGAATCCCTGCCTGGTCTGGGTGCTCCTGTGAATCCCTGCCTGGTCTGGGTGCTCCTGTGAATCCCTGCCTGGTCTGGGTGCTCCTGTGAATCTCTGCCTGGTCTGGGTGCTCCTGTGAATCCCTGCCTGGTCTGGGTGCTCCTGTGAATCTCTGCCTGGTCTGGGCGCTCCTGTGACTCCCTGCCTGGTCTGGGTGCTCCTGTGAATCCCTGCCTGGTCTGGGTGCTCCTGTGAATCCCTGCCTGGTCTGGGTGCTCCTGTGAATCCCTGCCTGGTCTGGGCGCTCCTGTGAATGCCTGCCTGGTCTGGGTGCTCCTGTGAATCCCTGCCTGGTCTGGGTGCTCCTGTGAATCCCTGCCTGGTCTGGGTGCTCCTGTGAATCCCTGCCTGGTCTGGGTGCTCCTGTGAATCCCTGCCTGGTCTGGGTGCTCCTGTGAATCCCTGCCTGGTCTGGGTGCTCCTGTGAATCCCTGCCTGGTCTGGGCGCTCCTGTGACTCCCTGCCTGGTCTGGGCGCTCCGCGTGGCATCGTTGCCTTGCCATCCCCCTGAGCAGCGTTGCCGTGCATGTCCCTCTTCCCTCCCGCTGCCGATTTGCGTTGCCTCCGTGTTCTCGAGCTCGGCAAATGTCGCGCTCTGTTGCTGCGCCTGTTGTCTCGGTGTCTCAGGTGAATCTCGGTGTCTCGGTCTGCTGTCTCAGTGTCTCAGTGTCTCGGTGTGGTGTCTCGGTGTCTCGGTGTTTCGGTGTCTCGGTGTGGTGTCTCGGTGTCTCGGTGTCTCGGTGTCTCGGTGTGCTGTCTCGGTGTCTCGGTGTCTCGGTGTCTCGGTGTCTCGGTGTCTCGGTGTCTCGGTGTGCTGTCTCGGTGTCTCGGTGCGCTGTCTCGGTGTCTCGGTGTGCTGTCTCGGTGTCTTGGTGTGCTGTCTCGGTGTCTCGGTGTCTCGGTGTCTCGGTGTCTCGGTTTGCTGTCTCGGTGTCTCGATGTCTCGGTGTCGTGCCGCCTCGGATGAACCGTGAGCCGTTCGGCCCGGGGCAGCCGGCGTCCGGCCTATGAGCCGTCGGAGCCGAGCCCGCCGGAGAGTAGCGTCAACTCGGGTGCTTTCAAAGCATCGCTGCTGCATCGCTTCTACTGTGGACATTGATGTCACATTGCTGAGTGGTGTGCCGGATCTCAGACCCATATAGATCATTAAAGGCAGTTGTCTTTCTACCGTGCAGCTCGATGGCTGTAAAGACAGGCTGTGACGAGGCGCGCATCGTAGCGGCGTACAATAACTGGATTACATGAGATATACATACTTACCATGCATAGCGGTCCACTGAGCCTAATCACCTACTCTATCCCGGCCACGAGACAAAAGCAGCATCCCCGACGCATGCAGTTCGTCGCCCTGCTAAAAACAGGCTACAAATAGCCAGGTCATCTGGCATTGCGTGCCGCCTGCGACTGGTAGTCTGACGCAACACCGGATCTGCTGGCGGACGGAGGCCGGCCTGGGTCAATTGGTGTCAACGAGGTTCAGTCAGCAAGTACGGTAAACGGAAATCAGTGGCGGATCCAGGGTTTGCTAAGGTGAGGGGCTTCAGGCCCGAGGGCGGCATATTTCCTCGGTGACAGGGGTGGCATGGGCCAAAGGGGCGCCAATATGTAAATTAAAGGGGTAAAATATGCCTCTTCCTTAAAGGAAATGTTTCACCTATCTGAAAGTTGTCAAATATACGCTGGTTGTAGTCGACAATTTGAAGTATGTACTGATAATGGCTGATAATGGCCAAGATAATGGCTATCTCAGTTTAAAACTAATACAAAGGTGAAACATTCCTTTTAACCCGCTATTGGCTTGGAGGGGGGGGGGGGGGCGTCCCCCTGACGAACTTTGGCAATAGCTAAAAAACGAAGAGCAGTATCGACGTGAAACTTCAAGTACCTTCTCCTACATCAATTATACATCTTCTGTGCAAAATTTCGTCGATATTTTTCGAAATGTAGCGAATTTAATGACGTCATTACACACGAATTTGACTTTAAAAAATCCGCTAAACTTTAGCAGGCCTTAAAAATGCCATATTTAAAGTAAAATGTTAAAATATAGAAAATGACAAGGGCAACAAGACTGCTATCTCGGATTTGTGAAAATATTGTTTTTAACCCCAAAATAAAAATAAAACAATGTTTTTTTTAAAGGCACTTAACAGTCACATTTGCAAATATTTTCACAAACCCGGAAGATATGTTGCAGATCCACATGTGGATAATACCCAAACCAAATTTAAAAGCAATATCTTTATTTTTGACTGAACTATCGCTCCCTAAGTGTGACTAATCTGGGTCAATTGGTGCCTTCGGAGGGCGACAAGACATCTTCCGAGGGCGGCATAATGCACTCCGAGAAGCAACACTCATGCCGTCATATTTTGAATTTGCGTGTTTTTTATTTTAGTGACCAGATACAAACAAATAAATGCCAGCATTGCATTTTTGAGACAAAACTGGTTTAAACTGGTTAAAACTTTTTTATATTTGACCTGCCTTGTTGATTTATATTTATTAATTTCACATTTTTACCTTATTTGACCTGACCTTGACCTTATGTGGTGTCAGGTCGTGAAAATGACTGCTACTATCGAATTATACGTGCAAAATAACCCATAGAACATGTGTCGCATGACTTTCGTAGACCTGTGACCTTTTGTGACCTGACCTTGGCCTTTAGCTTTGCTTACAATTGCATTTTTGCGTATGCAGGATATGTATTATACCTTTGAGAGCACTTTGTGCGATAATAGTCGCAATTGTAGGCTTTGGATGGAAAGCATCCCCCAAAACTAAAATATCTAAATTTTTACCTTTGACCTGACCGTGACCTGACATGTGAACTTATTTGGAAAATTTCAAGTATGCTTTGGATGCGTCTCATTGAGAGCTTTCGATTGCCGCCTTGTTCGGAAGATAACCAGGGGGCGAAAAACACCCCCGCCAATGGCGTTCAGCTGAGACCCCAGCCAATGCCGGGTTAACCCGCGCCCGGGGCGGGGGAGGGGGGGGGGGGGCAGAATCTGCCCCTCCCAGATTTTCTCAATAACTTGAAAACTATGATAGATATTGACGTGAAACGTTTCGTACCTTTGTTGCATCCATGTTACGTCTTCTCTCAACATGTCATTAACATTGTTAAGTAGTTTGGGAGATAATGACGTTTTAGTGACATCAGGTGATGCCATTTTTGGTGGGAAAACGATAAATGTTTGAAACACGGTAGAAAATTGAGTTGTAAAGTAAATTGCAAATACAAAACGTCAAATGAAAGAAACTGGCATTCTCTTCAAAATGGCTGTCTTGATTTGCATTTTTTTAATATAGTTTTTTACCCAAAAATAAAACAACGGATTTGTTTAGGAAAAATTCTACAAAATCTGAATTTTCGAAGATATAAAAAAAACGGGATGTGTATTGGATAACGAGGTATGAACGATACCCACACCAAATATGTAAGTCAAATCATTATTTTTGACGGACTTATGGTTCCCAAGTATTCTCATGACGTTGTTATAATTGCATTTGATGGCTTTTAATTACCAGATACCGGCAAATCAATGCCGCCAATGTATTTATTAGACGAAACTGGTCTAGAAACATGACTTTTTATTTACATTAATCAATTTCAAATTTTTACCTTATGCAACCTGACCTTGGCCTGAACTTCACCTAAAGACCATTTTATGGGGTCACGGTGTGACAATGGCTACCATTATCAAATTGTACGCGTAAAATAACCCATAATACATGTGTCGCATGACTTTCGTAGACCTTTTGCCAATAGTTATATTTTCTGGCCTGGTTATCCTTTGATTTCAAACTCGATTTCCCTTATGCGGAAGATGTATTATGCCTCTGGGAGCACGTTGTGTCCTATTGGTCTCAAAATAAGGCTTTAAATGGAAAGTATAGCAAATCAACCCAAATACCTCGATTTTGACGTTTCACCTGACCGTAACCTGACATGTAACCTTATTTTGAACATTTCACGTATTCCTTACATGTGTCTCGTTGAGAGCTTTCGATTGCCTCCTTGCGCGTCTCGCTGCGGTTATTCGTTCGGAAGATAACGAGGGGCAGAATATGCCCCCCCCCCCCCCAGCGGGGCGCTTTCGGCTGAATACCCCAGCCGGGCGCGGGACCCTTTTGAAAGTCTGGTGGCATGATCGGAAGGTCCGACTGCGGTATACGTAGATTCACATGATTTACAAGATTCACATGATTTTGTTTTCTCCGGGCTAACTACATGTAGCCCGGAGAAGCAACACAAATATATTGTCGCAACATCGGTAGACTAAGATGTTGTTTCCTTACAAACTACGTATACTAAAACTTTACTACGTGGATAAACAAGGAGCAAAGTCTTGTGTTACGACAGTTGAGTCGTTCTTAGTGGGTCGCGCCAATCCAAGGGAATTACAAAACGTTTTCAGCGTCGGTCACCGATTTATGCGACATTTGGTCTCAAGGTCGAATCGAACCCCTTGTTTCCCAAAATCAGGTCCATTTTGACCTTACAGGTCTCCTTCAAGGTAAAATTCAATGTCAAAGGACGGAGGATGCTGTAGCGCCCAAAGTTTGCGTCCGATTGCAACACAAATGGTCTCTAACGATGCCCCGTGCTAATTTCTAGGACGACAAGCATTCTTAGAGTTGTTCCCCGTGACCTTCAAGGTCAAAGGACGGGGAACGCTGTAGCGCCCAACTTTGGGCGCTAACTTGCAGGTCACTGGGCACAATTCTAAGAATGCTTGTCATTCTGGAAATGGGCACGGGGAATCGTTTGATACCATTTTTCCGCGATTGGACGGTAACTTTGGGCGCTACAGCATTCCCCGTCGTTTGACCTTAAATTTGATCTTGAAGGAGGCCAGTAAGGTCAAAATGGACCTGGTTTTTGAAAGCAGGAGGTTCAATTTGACCTTAGAACCAAATCGCGTAAAAATCGTTGGCCGACGCTGAAAACGTTTCTGTGGAACTGTGGACATCATGGACAATGGACGTTCATCCAATATATTTTTAGGCGCCCCGAGTATGAAAGGAACAATACGTTGGCACCTTCAACGCCTCGCCAGGCATATTACCAAACTATCATGTTAATTTCATTGGGGCCAGACCTCTTCGTAGGCGCCATCCAGGGCGCTATCGGGGGTGGGGGAGGGGGGCAAAGGCGTGTTATTAGTTTTGATGGTCACGGGTGCCCGGTCGCCGTCGGAGGGAAGCTGAAGGCGCCAGGGTGCCATCATTCTGAATGCGCCGGGACACCGCATCGCTTTCGGGCCGGCAAGGTGCCATTCGGGGGTGGTATAATACCTTTCGAGGGCAGATGCCACCCTCGGAAGGCATCTAGCTAGCCTTCCGAGGGTGGCAAGACGTCTTCCGAACTCCGAAGGCGGCATATTTCTTCCGAGGGCGGCATGATGCCTTCCAAGAGCGGCATAATGCGCTCTGAGGGCGGCAGGATGCCTTCCGAGGGCGGCATATTGCGCTCTGAGGGCGGCATAATGTGCTCTGAGGGCGGCATAATGTGCTCTGAGGGCGGCAAGGTGACTTCGGAGGGCGACAAGACATCTTCCGAGGGCGGCATAATGCACTCCGAGGGCGGCAAAATGTCTTCCGAGGGCGACACGATGTTTTCCGAGGGCGACACGATGTTTTCCGAGGGCGGCATGATGCTTTCCGATGGCGGCATAATGCGTTCTGAGGGCGGCATGACACTTTAGGAGGGCGGCATCATGCCTTCCAAGGGCGGCAAAGTACCTTCTGAGGGCGGCATAATGCGTTCTGAGGGCGGCAGGATGTCTTCTGAGGGTGCCAGGGTACCTTTCAAGAGTGCTACGACGCGGTCGGTAGATCCAAAGGCGCCCTGGCGGCCTCCCGAGAACGCTACGGCGCCTTCGGCGCCGGGAAATCTTATGCAAGAACGGCGTCGTGGCGCCTTCGGCGCCGCGGTGCCCGAGGGCGCCGTTTTCTAAGGCAGGGGGCTTCAGTCCCTATGGGCCCCCTGGATCCGCCACTGACGGAAATATCGGCGGCGGGGGTGTTGGGGCGTAGCTTCACGGAAATTGCGCTGTTCAAGGCTCGAAGGTGTCACGCATTGTGATGTTCGTCGTCAAGAATAGACCAATTACTGGACAAGAATATCTGTTTTCCGCTGAAGTGAGCAGCTTGTTATCCTGGATCGGACAGTCCGGCGCCACTTATGTTAATTAAACACGCGATCTGGGGACTTCTGAGAATTAGGCGCACTGGGGTGGGAACGATTCAGTCATTTCTTCAGATCTCGGCTCTCTAAACAACTCTTAAAACTTAACCACCAAATTTACAGGGCATAATGTTGAGGTATTGAGCAGCTACTTTACGTGGCAATTTTAAGACACTAGATCAGCATGTTTAAGGTTACATGCCATGGAAATGGCGCCCTACGGTGCTTCGGTTCATGCAACGGCAGGTCACCAGCCACGATAAATAATCACAGAAATGTATTAGTAATATTGTGCAAAGTCACAAAACTTTCAGGACATGTTGGGCATATACGTATGCATGCAATATGCATGCATGCCGTATCTATCAAAGATAACATATATGTTTGATTCATTGCTGTTGTTATTGTGATTTCAACCCGATCCGGCAAGTAGTTCCTGAGATACAAAACAAGTGCGCACGTGCGCACGTGCAGAGGCACCCCACCCATGACTTGTGGGTAGGCGGCGGCGGAGGGGTCCCTAACCACAAACCAAATTTGAACACAATAGGCTCAGCCGTTCCTGAGATATAGAATAGGGGTCTGTACGTGCGCACGTGCAGAGGCACACCATCCCTGACCTGTGGGAAACTGGCGGTTGAGAGGTCCCTAACCACACACCAAATTTGAACACAATCGGCTCAGCCGTTCCTGAGATATAGAATAGGGGTGTGTACATGCGCACGTGCAGAGGCACACCATCCCTGACATGTGGGAAACTGGCGGTTGAGAGGTCCCTAACCACACACCAAATTTGAACACAATCGGCTCAGCCGTTCCTGAGATACAGAAGAGGGGTGTGCACGTGCGCACGTGCAGAGGCACTCCACCCCTGACTTGTGTCAAGGCAACGGCTGAGAGTTCCCTAACCACACACCAAATTATAACGCAATCGGTTCAGCCGTCCCTGAGATATAAAATAGGGGTGTGCACGTGCGCACGTGCAGAGGCACCCCACCCCTGACTTGTGGAAAATTGGTGGCTGAGGGGTCCCTAACCACGCACCAAATTTGCACACAATGGGCTTAGCCGTTGCAGAGTTGTTGCGAGAAAACACTTTTCAACACCCTTAACGCAGCACGCGCCACATGCAGTGATAGTCACCCACATGAGTCGGCACCGATCTCAAACAGGGTAGGTTGAATGGGGCTGCTCAGCAAAGAAGTCAGCTTGTCAATCGGACGTGTGGTTGCAGAGATATGAGCTTCTCAAAGCGTCGCCACGGGTCGGGCCGGGCCGGGCCGGGTCAGGCCGGGCCGGGCCGCTCATATTCAGATTTTTCCCATATACCACGGAAAGACGAGCGAGCGCGAACGGAAAATGACCAACTAGAAATTACACTGCTGCAACACTATAGGAAGGAAAAGTTGTGCAAAGGATCAGTGATAAAGTGTGTACAAACATGGCGTGCTCTGCGCCGCCGTTTTTCACCTTAGAGGTCATTGACCCCCCCCCCCCCCCAGCTGGGCGTGGGGAAAACATACTTGAAGCCAATGTAAGCCAGCTTTATTATGGTTAGGTAACGATTCACTGTTAAGATTACGAGTTATCTGGGAGCGTTGAGGACTCGAACGACAGTTACCGTGATGTATAGGCAGTTCAATTTAATCGTGAAGCTGAAGCTATCAAGCGTGTTTAGGATATCATAAAATCTAACACCTAACCGCCTGGTTATGAACAGAATATGTACAGGGTGTCCCAGAAAAAGTACCTATTTTCATATCGCGACAACGAGAGAACTAGCAATGCCCGGGCATCCAGACAAAAACCAAAAGATAGCCTTGTCAATTATATTTTATTTGCAGCCAACCAACCTCATCTCAGTGTTCCTTGATACCAGTTACAGCACGTGCTCGAAGTTCCCCCCTTTCCGCTCCAAGCACAATGTTGCCCTCTTCTTCATGTTGAGGAAGACAGAGTGGCAGGTTGAGGCATGCACCTGTTTGATCTGGCGTCGCACCTCCAACGTCAGGTCCCTGATGGTCTTTGGTGCTGACTGGTAGACCCGAGACTTGAGGTGACCCCAAAGGAAGAAATGCAATGGGGTCAGATCGGGCGAGTGAGCCGGCCACGGTGTTGGGGTTCCGAGAGCGATCAGAAGGGTGCCAAACTGTTCCCGCAGCCACGCCAAGTTCGTGCCGGCTCGATGAGGTGGCGCCCCATCCTGCTGGAACCAGGATGTGCCAGCCCTGCCATCTTGTCTCTTCCGAAGAGCCGTCAGGAACTTCTCCAGCACGTTGTTGTAGCGTTCAGCGTTGACAGTGACTGACTTTCCAGCACCATCCTCGAACCAAAAGGGCCCGATTGTACAAACGCTGCTGATCGCACACCAGGCTGTGCACCTCTCCACATGCCCAATCCTCTGGTCGATGATATCTGGCCGTGACCCGGACCAGACCAGACCCGGACCAGACTGTTTTGCCGGTTGGGCTGTCCTTCGAGGTAAACATGCGCCTCGTCGCTGAACCAGATCCGATCCAGGAATGATGGGTTCTGCTCGCACTTTCTTAGAAACTAGGCGCAGTAATTCATCCTGGCATCATGATCGCGCTCGGTGAGACGCTGGTGGAGCGAGACTTTGAAGGGAGTCAGTCAGCCCTAGGTCCTCCCTCAGCAGCACCCTGTGTGCTGTCGACCGACTGTAGCCGACCTCCTGGGCCACACTCCGTACAGATTTATTCGGGTCCAGGGTGAAGATTTTCTTCACGTTCTTCACTCCTTCATCTGAACGTTTGGTACGTCGTTTTCTCCCGCTTCTGCCACGGTTCCTGTTGTCAACTGAGCCATGGGCCAGGAACTTGTGCACAACGCTCAGAATTGTTCGTCTTTCAGGCGCTTTCCTATTGAAAACAACTTTTTGAATTGCCTCTGTGTTTTTATGATCTATTTCGTCTGGAGGTTAAATGTCACAATTTTGGTTTTGTAGTCTGGAGAATACGGTAACATTGTTGAAGGCCTAGCAATCTCTTCCAGATAAAATAGCATTGATCACAGTTTATTTGTATGCATGTGCACGAGCAATTAAGTTTTTGGTTGATCCTCCAGCAAAGGTAAAAAAGAGGTACTTTTTTTTGCTGGGACACCCTGTATTTTAATCCCCAACAATTATCCCGAGTGTTAAGGGATGTATTCATTCTTTGTACCATGATTGATAAATTTAATGTACGACAGAACAGTCAACAACAACTATCATCAAAGCATGCATATGCAGTTCATGCTCTGTCACAGAAAGCAGTGATTTTTAACGAATAATTCCAGGGTTTGCTGTTAGTTTATTTTTCCTAATAAGCAAACACAAACAAACAGTTCGTGAACAGATGTGTTCGTGAACAAATGACGTCATCAGCTTAAAATAAATAAACAAACAACGAACAGTTCACGAACGTTCATGAACTGTTCATGAACAACTCAAATTAATTAATAGATCACCTATTTCGTGGCAAGGAAAGCTCATTTAGAAGCGATACAGACATTTGTGTTGTTTTTATTATAAGAAAACTGTTTAAAGTTCCTCCACAAACATGGTAGACTAGACAAGCGCATCAGTGTAGCAGATGTAGGCTGACTCACGGTTGTCGACAGTGACTCCGCCACATACGAATAACTGTGGGACGTCAGCGTCTTAACCCTCGCCCTACGGGAGGGGGGGGGGCCTTGACAGGCCCCCACCCCCTGAGGTTTTTCTTGAATAACTTTTGACACATGGGGTGCACCTTGATGAAATTTTTGGTAGCTGAGTTTACAACAATTCTACGTAGGCTGTACAATTTTAATTCAAATTAGTCAAGAAGTTTTGGAGATAATAATGTTTTGATGACGTCATGTTGGTAAAAAAATGAGAAACATTGGAAAAATCGTAGAAAACAGAGTTTTAAAGCAAACTGCAAACGCAATTCACCAAAGATGCAAAATGGCATTTTCTTTCAAATCGCAATCTTTGATTTGCAAAATTTTTGGTTTTTGACCCCTAATTTTTTTTCTTCTTCAAAGCAATATCTTCATTTTTGACTGAGTGATGGCTTCCTAAGTGTAAGACACTGATGACGTCATTTTTTTTTAAAAATAACTTTTGACATTTTTTGGACAAGATACGACCAAATATTTTTTTTTAATTTCTGAACCAAAACTGGCCCAGGAACATGCCTTTTTATTTACATTTATCAATTTCTAATTTTGAGGTTTTCTGAAGAGCAAAATCGCTGTTCTGGACGTGGTAAATCCGAGGTCATTCACTTGACTTGGAAGGTCACCCGTTGACCTGAAACCTAATAATCGCATACAAATCGTTAGATTCCTCTCATGACAGGCAACATGCTGGTTCTTACCGCATTACTTTAAGTTGCTTAGTTTGGAAGTTAACAGGGGGGCTGTTAGCCCCCCCCCCCCCGAAGGGCTAAGGTGAAAAAAGCTCCCGTAAGGCGAGGGTTAACCCTATTTGTAACAGGGGGCGGATTCCGCCCCCCCCCCATCATGTTTTTCGCAGATATCTCCATAACGGCTGGGAGCATGCCCATGAAATTTTAGGACTTTTCATAGAATTAAATACCGTATTTGGAGTCAAAATTTTGAGTTCTTAACCTGAACAGAGGCGGTTCCAGGGCACAGTTTTGGGTGGGTTCGGAGGCGACATTTGGCGATAATACGGAAATGCGATCTTCACGGTTTCTTCCTAACTGCCTCAAGTATGAAGGAGTTACATCGATTTACGGTGATTGCAACGAGTGCAAATTAGTTGATGTTAATGAAATATCATAAAAATTGCATGGCAGAGGCGGTTTCAGGGGGTTGAAAAAGGGGGGGGGGGGGTTCCAGGAAGTATTCAATGCTTGGCGGGAAGCCAATAGAGCGATGCAAGGGGCATTTATAGCTATCAAGATGTAAAAGATAGCCTTTGCTTCCATTATTTGCATAATTTATTACATATAGAGTTTCAGGGGCGTGTTCAGGCACATGAAAAGGGGGTTGACTGTCATGGTGATGACGATATGCCAGCGATAACGGCGCAATAGACGTTTAGCTTATAATGATATATGCACATATGAGGCCAGAAAAGGGAATACAGTCTTTTTTTGCAGAGGCGCGCTCAGGAATGGAATAAAGGGGGTCATATTATTGCAAGGAAACTAAGAGGCATGGGCGTACAATGACATAACATACTGCAGTTTTCGGATGAAACACGCACCACAGGCTACTCTACGAATGATTATAAGATAATAGGCGAGTCCAGGTAGGGTAAAAGGGGGGGGGGGTAAGCAATGTTAATTGAAGTTGTAAGTGAAATAGTCACTGTTGACTAGTTAGTATCATAATAGCGGCTAATGTACTTATCATAAGGTCTTGCGCCGCCCCAGTTTGGATCCTGGATACGCCTATGATGAAGTAAAACATGCAAAAAGGAACTATCTACGATCAGTAACATATTTATAGTGCTGGGTAGCAACTTGTCTGCGGTTAATATTTGTTTCCAATTTGACCTCCCTTTTTCATTAACCTGGTACCGCCTGTGTCAAAAATATGATTTATAACTGTTTTGTCTAATGTCACAATCACATACCATTTCATTTATTTAAAAAAAACATCAAAAAATGGTTTTATTACGCATTTACTTCACCCCCATATTGAGTGACCTGCACACGCCTATGATTTTTGAATTTTCAAAGGTCACCGTCATATATCAATTTCCAATTCAATCTCTATCGATTCTTATTAGTTGTGTTAAAATCGGTCGATAAACATGAAAGCTATGTTGGATCAAAAATACCACTCAAATGTGTAGTTCCCCCCCCCCCCCCCTGTTGCCCCCTATCCAAAATTTAGATTTCTTTTATTATTTAGAAATGTAGATCGTGTTGAGGGGAACCAAAAACCGTTTTATTTTTGAAAATCGGACGGGTAGATCTCGATATTTCCGGGGGGGGGGGGGGTCTGCCCCCCTGTTACAAACAGGGGTAGCCAGGAGCCTGCTACAAATAGGGTTAAAGGCGATTATTCCCATGCTACGATCAAAGGCCTATCGATTAAGTCTGAAAAATACGGGTGCATTACCCAGTCCTCCTGGTTTCTCGTGGTGATTGAGTTTCACAATACATGCCTCCTTGAAAACTTTTATTTTGTCTCAAATAATTATTTAATTACCGAGCGGGCGCGCAGCGCCCGTGAGGTTTCTCAACTTACTAGACAAATTTGAATTTGACCCGGCCCGTAAGCATCGGCCCGTTTGCATTTGACCCGGTCTAACGTAAGCAATACGATTGGCTGCTATTTTTATGAGCCCGAAACCACATTAATAGTACTAATTTAGTCGTTCCATACCAAAATAGTGAGCATGCTCCAAATAATTGAAGATGGGACAGCGAAATTTGAACTCAAATACTAAAAAACTAAGTAATGTATATTTGTTCATGAACAGTTCATGAACGTTCGTGAACTGTTCATGAACCGTTCATGAAGGTTCGTGAACTGTTCATGAACAGCCATTTTGTTGTGAACAGATGACCTTGATAATGAAATTCGTAAACAATCAAATAAACAAACAAACAAACATTGTTCATGAACTGTTCACGAACACTTATACAAAAAGCAAACCCTGAATAATTCAAACATGACTACGTCGCAACCCTTTCCTACCTTCATAACTGTGATGCATGAAGTAGGTCTACCTTCGGTGGGTTGAATTTGAAACAACCAAAACCTACACAACGGTCGAGTGCCCATTATCAAGGCTCTTATCTCAACCACACCACCATTAGCCAACATCCGCCGGATCTTGTTGTCTTCCGGCCTAACGCCGTCAGCGCTACTCTCACAAAATACACTCGACCCACTTGCGCATTAAGAGGTACCTTTGCGCAGACAAGCCCTCCACCGACCCCCACCGGCCACCCACCGCATGACGCAGCTCACCGCCAGACACCCCACCTACGCATTGACCGCAACGATGCCGTTGCCTGGCCAACCTCTGCACCTGATGAAAAAATAGATGAAGCCGCTATATTGGCACACGTATGGATCGGAAGGGCGGCGGACAAGATGGATTGCTATAGCGTCGCCGTTAACGGTTTCTCGAGCCAATGCACTGGGACGCACATAGAGAGTATTTTAGGGCGTGTTCCTTGATTGATTCTGGGAGGTGGAGGAAGCTGGCTGAAGGGTGTATAGACGCAGAAATAGGTTGCATGGATGAGGACGCTGAACTTGGGGACGCAGAAAGGACTATATGGAGAGCACGCAGACATAGGTCAGGAGACGTGGGCGTGGAGACGGCGAGGAGACACCAGAGGCGAGAAATACTGCTTAATCAACCATTGGAGTGGGAGACAGAAAAACTCAACAGGAAAATGGCAAGGAGACAACATCAGGCTAGTAATTGGTGCTGTCTTAAGCCATTCACGCTTCTCTCCGAATTATTACGAGCGAGCGCGAAGCGCTCACGAGTTCTCACTGAATACGGGAATTTTATCACATATAAACGGCCGACCCAGACAGACCGTAACGCTTTTCAGAAGCTTATATCTTTGGAATCCCGCATCCGATTGACAAGGCGGTCTTTGCCATCTGATAATCCCATTCAATCAATTATGTTATTGATATGTTTCGTCTCACGTGAGGGGTCAGCATGGCGCGTGGCACGTGCCGCGTCAGGGGTGTCAGAAAATGTTATCCTGCTATAGGTGAAAAATTACTGGACCGATTAAGCTGAAATTTGGTGTGTGGTTTGAGACCACAACACTGGCAATGTCAGTTGTCACGCAAGTCAAACTCTGGGCCACACTGCACGTGCGCACGTGCACAGTGTACACCCCTGTTCCGTAACTCAGAAACAGCTTGAACGATTAAGCTGAAATTTAGTGTGTGGTTTGAGACTACAACACTGGCAATGTCACGCAAGTCAAACTCTGGGTCACACTGCACGTGTGCACGTGCACACCCCTGTTCCGTAACTCAGAAACAGCTTGAACGATTAAGCTTAAATTTAGTGTGTGGTTTGAGACTACAACACTGGCAATGTCACGCAAGTCAAACTCCGGGTTACACTGCACGTGCGCACGTGCACACTCCTGTTCCGCAACCAATTTCCTTGCTATCGGTTTTATATGGGTTCGCTCGTCCTTCGCCGATTAACCCTATTTGTAACAGGGGGGGGGGGGGCGGATTCCGCCACCCCTCCTCATGTTTTTCGCAGATATCTCCAGAACAGCGGGGAGCAGGCTCATGAAATTTTGGGACTTTTCATAGAATTGAATACCGCATTTGGAGTTAAAATTTTGAGTTCTTAACCTGAACAGAAGCGGTTCCAGGGCACAGTTTTGGGTGGTTTCGTAGGCGACATTTGGCGAAAATACGGAAATGCGATCTTCACGGTTTCTTCCTAACTTCCTCAAGTATAAAGGAGTTACATCGGCTTACGGTTTTTGAAACAAGTGCAAATTAGTTGATGTTATTGAAATATCATAACAATTCCATGGCAGAGGCGGTTTCAGGGGCTTGGAAAGGGGGAGGGGGTTCCAGGAAGTATTCAATGCTTGGCGGGAAGCCAATAAAGCGATGTAAGGGACATTTATAGCTATCAAGATGTAAAATATAGCTTCTCCTTCCATCATTTTCATAATTTATTACATATAGAGTTTCAGGGGCGTGTTCAGGCACATGAAAAGGGGGTGACTGACATGGTGATGACGATATGCCAGCGATAACGGCACAATAAACGTTTAGCTTATAATGATATATGCACATATGAGGCCAGCAAAGGGGATACAGTCATTTTTTGCAGAGGCGCGCTCAGGAATGGAAAAAAGGGGGGCATATTATTGCAAGGAAACTAAGAGGCATGAACGTACAATGACATAACATACTGCAGTTTTCGGATGAAACACGCACCACAGGCTACTCTACGAACGATTATAAGATAATAGGCGAGTCCAGGTAGGGTAAAAAGGGGGTAAGCAATGTTAATTGAAGTTGTAAGTGAAATAGTCACTGTTGACTAGTTAGTATCATAATAGCGGATAATATACTTATCAAAAGGTCTTGCACCGCCCCAGTTTGGATCCTGGATACGCCTATGATGAAGTACAACATGCAAAAAGGAAATATCTACGATCAGTAACATATTTGCAGTGCTGGGTAGCAACTTGTCTGAGGTTAATATTTTTTCCCCAATTTGACCTCCCTTTTTCACTAACCTGGTACCGCCTATGGCAAACAAATATGATTTATAACTGTTTTTTCTAAAGTAACAATCACATACCATTTCATTTATCAGAAAAACAACATCAAAAAATGGTTTTATTACGCATTTACTTCACCCCCATATTGAGTGACCTGCACACGCCTATGATTTTTGAATTTTCAAACGTAACCGTTATATATCAATTTCCAATTCAATCTCTATCGATTACTATTGGTTGTGCTAAAATCGGTCCATAAACATGAAAGCTATGTTGGATCAAAAATACCACTACAATTTGTCGTTTTTGCCCCCCTGTTGCCCCCCTATCCAAAATGTAGATTTTTTTATTATTTAGAAATGTAGATCGTGTTGAGGGGAACCAAAAAACGTTTCATTTTTGAAAATCGGACTGGTAGATCTCGAGATCTCCGGGGGGGGGGGCGGAATCCGCCCCCCCCCCTGTTACAAATAGGGGTAGCCAGGAGCCGGTTACAAATAGGGTTAAGGCGTGTTACTGGTCATTAATTCATAATAGTTTTCATCTTAACCCTATTTGTAACAGGGTGGGGATTCAATCCCCCCCTCAGGTTTTTCGCGAATATCTCCGGAACGACTGGGAGCAAAGCCCATGACATTTGGGGACTTTTCCTAGAATTGATTTCCACATACGAGTCAAAATTTTGAGTTCTTAATTTGTACAGAGGCGGTTTCAGGGCCCGGTTTTTGGTGGGTTCCTCGGCGACATTTGGCGATAATACGGAGATGCGATTTTCACGGTTTCTTCCTAACTGTCTCAAGTATGAAGGAGTTACATAGGTTTACGGTAGTGAAACAAGTGTAAAGTAAGTTTATGTTAATGAACTATCATACATATTGCACGGCAGAGGCGGTTTCAGGAACTTCAATAGGGGAGGTTTCCAGGAAGTATGAAACGCTTGGCTGGCAGTCAATAGAGTAAGGGGCATTTATAGCTATGCAGATGCAAAAGGTAGTTTCCCCTTCCATGATTTGCATAAGTTTTTTACATATTGAGTTGCAGGGGCGTGTTCAGGCACAGGAAAGGGGATGGCTGGCAGGATTTTTTTTTTTGTCCCATACCTTTTTAAGTGTCCACCGCCTAAATCAAGTCATAACAATTTATGGCCAAACAACCTGATGACGGCAGACAGGTATACAGGGGTACCCTTCCGTGCCCGTGTGACATGACTACGTTAATTACCATGAACTTAATACCAAGGATGGGTATTCATTCACGTTAGGTCGCACCATTACCCGCTATTGTTTTATTGCAGGACAGCCCGCCACCTGATGATTAGTAAAGGAGTATGCCTCGGGATCCACCGGACAGATGTCAGAGCTTGTAACATCCGGTGGTATTCCGAGGCTGACTATAGTAAGGTGATTCAAAAACATTCGGACTAAATTTATAAAAAAAGCGTGTTCAGGCACATGACAAGGGGGTGACTGGCATGGTGATGACGATATGCCAGCGATTACGGCGTAATATCCGGTTAAGTTATAATGATATATGCACATATCAGGCCAGGAGAGGCAATATTTTTTTTTTGCAGAGGCGCGCTCAGGAATGGAAGAAAGAGGGTCATATTATTGCAAGGAAACTAAGATGCATGGGCCTACAATGACATAACATACTGCAGTTTTCGGAAGAATCACGCACCACAGGGTACTCTGCGAACTATTATAAGATAATAGGCGAGTCCAGATAGGATACAAACGGGGTAAGCAATGTGAATTGAAGTTGTAAGTGAAATAGTCACTGTTGACTAGTTGGTATCATAATAGCGGATAATACACTTATCAAAAGGTCTTCCGAGTCCCCAGTTTGGATCCTGGATGCACCTATGATGAAGCCTTTTTTTGTCTTTTTTTGCCTTTTTTGCCATTTTGCATATTCACCTATGATGAATATGCAAAAAGGAACTATCTACGATCAGTAACTTATTTATAATGCTGGGTAGCAACATGCCTGCGGTTAATATTTTTTCCTATTTGACCTCCCCTTTTCACTAACCTGGTACCGCCTATGACAAAAAATATGATTTATAACTGTTTTGTCCAATGTCACAATAACATACCATTTCCTTTATCAAAAAAGTAACATAAAAAAATAGTTTTATTCCGCATTTACTTCACGCCCAAATTAAGTAACCTGCACACGCCTATGATTTTGAATTTTCAAAAGTCATCGCCATGTATCAATCACCAATTCAATCTCTATCCATTCCTATTGGTTGTGTTAAAATCGGTTGATAAACATGACAGCTGTGTTGGATCACATATACCACTAATATTTGTAGTTTTCCCCCCTGTTGCCCCCTATCAAAAATGTTGATTTTTTTTGATTTTTTAGAAATGTAGATCGTGTTGCAGGGAACCAAACGCCGTTTCATTTTCGAAAATCGGACGGGTAGATCTCGAGATCTCCGGGGGGGGGGGGGGGGGGCCGGAATCCGCCCCCCCCTGTTACACATAGGGGTAGCCACGAGCCTGTTACAAATAGGGTTAAGTCAACAGAGAAATTTGACCTCAAGTCAAGGTCAAGTGGTGACCCAAGTAGGTCATGTTGCATATTTGGAGATGTGTCTCGACGAGACAAACACATTGGTACCGTTTTCACTCGTCTATCTTCATTATGTCGATAGTTATTGACACAACAGTGTTGGCGGTCACGAAATTGACCCGACCTTAGGTCACCGATATTACAAATCCGAGATCAACAAATTGTAGGTATCCATGACCTTCTGAAGTCCTGCAAGTTTGAAACCGATCGGCCTAAAACTGTGGCTGCGGTACTACTGCAAACGTTTTGGAAGTGGGGTCATTACGTGACCTGGTCTGGTGACCTGACCTTGAGATGACCAGAGGTCAAGAATTTGACATAATGTGGGTAGTTCATTTCCGAACAGGTATGCAATCGGTGTCGCTGTGTGCCGACGTTTTTGCGCTATCCTCGAAAAAAACTCTGAGGGATGGACGGATTTCGCCCCCCCCCCCCTCCAGGGCGGGTGTTTAAGGGAATGTTTCACCTTTGCATTGGTTTTGAACTGAAATAGCCACTATCTTTGGGCGTCATCGAAATGTCGAAAAAAATAAGGTCATTTTCCCAAAAACTTAGCCGTTTTTAAGCAATTGAATTTATAATTTGCAAAATGGGTTCTAGGCTAGTGCCGCCGCTGATTGTCTGACAGCCACTTTGTCCGCCAATCCCACTTTGTCAGCCAATCAGCGGCGGTCTATAGCTCAATAATGTTGTCATCATCCCAAATTAAACAAAAAACTTAATGTGTATAAAGTTAACCCGCGAGGTACTGGGGTATATTTCATAACGCGACTTACTGGGGGGGGGGGCTATCCCCCCTCGGATCTCCGGAACTACTGGACCGAATGTAAATATTCAAACGGAATTTGATAGCCCTGGACAATTTATCGAGGGAAACATAATAGTGTTGAACTCGAGGTCACCGATGACGTCACAGGTCAGGTCAAGCACAAAATGTTTGACCGTGTCAAAATGTCTCGATGGATGGAATTGTCGAGCAAAATTGCGATATTAAACGCATAAGCAGTCGATAAATCGGTATGATCCCTGTGTCTGACACTTCTAAGTACCTTTTGAAGCTGTTTATGACCTTGGGTCAGGTCAAGGTCATCCGAGGTCACGAGGTCAAACTGCATATTACGGTCATTAGGTGTTGTAACACATGTTTATGGGTTTGTTTTTCGTCTAGAACGCAACAAAATTACCTTAGAACATTGTTTGTTCCATATAAATAGAAGTAGAAAGCAAACTGAAATGCGTTTTTTTATGCATAGTAATGCTGTGAGAGGTGGTCGATTTGTGTCATTTAAAGGTCATAAGTCAGTAATGTTTGAAGATATCTACTTCAAATTTGGTACACATATTCACCGAACACGTCTCGATCACATATATATTTTTTTCCTCTGATAATTCTGATTTGTTTTTGAAAAGTAAGTTAAAAAAAAATATTTGGATTTATCAAAATTTTTAATAAAAAAAACTCAAAAATCTGAGATATCAGTTAGATAGATCGGTCTATTGTCAGTAATTTGAGTTAAGACAATTGAGTTTATCTCAAACATCCTATTTTTTAGAGCGTTTTCCGCAAACCATTATTTTGCAATAAAAACCGAAGAACATGACGTCACTCTGACGTCATTCCCGGTTGACCTATTATAATCTCATATTTTTCCTTTTGCCAACATGTGTAGAATTGATGTGAGAGAAGGTACTGTAAGTTTCGTGACGATACTTGCGTTAGTTTAGGAGCTATTGCAAAATAACGAGAGAGGGGGGGGGGGGAAATAGCCCCCCCAGTTAGTCGCGGGTTAAGTGACTTTTCGAGAACAAAATATCACCATCGTTTTCAGCAGCACTTACTTCATATTTTCGACTGTACAGCCAGCATATATTTGACAACTTTCAGAAAGGTGAAACATTCCCTTTAATCATCCTAGCCCTAGACCAGGCATGTCACTATCGATATTTTCAAACTTCCTTTCCCGATAAGGATAAGAGTGCGATTTCGTGCGTCCGTATGAGACTCATGAGCTGGACATTATTTGGCATCTGGGACATTTGTCTGGAGGTTCTGGAACAATTTCTGATGAAAATAGTGTTGGCGGTCTGCGGCAGTTGGCCATCGATCAACAGTCGCTGATTGCTGTTCCAATGAAAGGTCACTGCTGCCCCAAACAGTCGGAGGCGGCCAGAACTATAGTTATCAGGATTGTGATATTTTTAGACACACTTGTGCAGCACTGTCGGGTCCGTTTGGTAGTTAACACATCTGACTTCTGATGGATTTAGTATATTTTGCGAGAGCGACAGAGAAATACGTCCGATCGGCGTGAGCGTCCGCGGAAGAAGGGTGAGAGATGCCGAGCTGTCTCTGTGCAGTGAGGCCGACCCTTTGTGTCCTGATTGGTCTAAATAATGCTATTCCTGATTAGTCGAACCCGTTACTGCACGGCGGTCTGACGGGCCGGAACACAGAGTCACAGGATCACAGGGTCACAGGTTGGACGTTCGACGGTGGCCCTCTGATAACGCTGATTTAGCACAACTGCCGGGACGTCGGCAGCTGACAAGGCGTCGGCGGCCGCCGCTCGGGTCATGGTACAACAGAGGCCCGGTGGGGGATCGACTTATGAGATGGTGACGGGGTGACGGGGACGCAACAGCCAGATTATGAGATGGACACTACTCTTGCTATCTGCCCAACTATAGCCCTGGAGCTGGCACGATAAGGTTGATTGCTTCTCACACTGGGGTGTAGCTTAAATCATGACAGTGCGTAAACAATGCATATCCGCTGGAACGGTCGCAGAGTGACTGTCGGGTTCAACAACACCAGTTTAGCAGTTTATACACTGCTTCACAATGGCTGTCCAGAACGGCAGAAACGTTGGTTTGGAGTGGGGTCAATTTCCAAAGTCTCACAAATAAACATGAAATCTGATCGGGTTTCGCTTTTTTATGCATTGAAAGCTGCCTTTAGACAAGCTTTCCTGAACAATAGCTTCTTAGATTTTCTTTCAGATCAGGAATGTCTCAGTTTTGGACAAAGATCAGGCGTTTGGGAGCCATGTCTGCCCCCCAGGATCCGCCAGTGCTGCTTAACCGACGACTGCCAGAAAGGATCGAAGCACAGCACATATACCGGACGAAAGTATCGAAGCCCAGTACATATGCCGGACGAAAGGATCGAAGCACAGTACATATACCGGACGAAAGGATCGAAGCACAGTACATATACCGGACGAAAGGATCGAAGCACAGTACATATACCGGACGAAAGGATCGAAGCACAGTACATATACCGGACGAAAGGATCGAAACACAGCACATATACCGGACGAAAGGATCGAAGCACAGTACATATACCGGACGAAAGGATCGAATTACAGCACATATACCGGACGAGAGGATTGAATCACAGTACCTATACCGGACGAAAGGATCGAATCACAGCACATATATCGTACGAAAGGATCGAAGCACAGTACATATACCGGACGAAAGGATCGAAGCACAGTACATATACCGGACGAAAGAATCGAAGTACAGTACATATACCGGACGAAATGATCGAAGCACAGCACATGTACCGGACGAAATGATCGAAGCACAGTACATATACTGGACGAAAGGATCGAAGCACAGTACATATACCGGACGAAAGGATCGAATCACAGTACACATACAGGATGAAAGGATCGAAGCACAGTACCTATACCGTACGAAAGGCTCAAAGCACAGTACACATACCGGACGAAAGGATCGAAGCACATTACATATTCCAGACGAAATGATCGAATCACCGCACATATACCGGACGAAAGGATCGAAGCACAGTACCTATACCGGACGAAAGGATCGAAGTACAGTACATATACCGGACGAAAGGATCGAAGCACAATACCTATACCGGACGAAAGGATCGAAGCACAGTACCTATACCGGACGAAAGGATCAAAGCACAGCACATACACCGGACGAAAGGATCGAAGCACGGCATATATACCTGACGAAAGGATCAAAGCACAGTACATATACCGGACGAAAGGATCGAAGCACAGCACATATACCGGACGAAAGGATCGAAACACAGTACCTTTACCGGACTAAAGGATCGCATCACATCACATATACCGGACGAAAGGATCGAATCACATTACCTATACCTGACGAAAGGATCGAAGCACATCACATATACCGGACGAAAGGATCGAATCAAAGCACATATAACGGACGAAAGGATCGAATCACAGCACATGTACCGGACGAAAGGATCGAATCACAGTACACATACCGGACGAAAGGATCGAATCACAGTACCTATACCGGACGAAAGGATCGAATCACAGTACCTATACCGGACGAAAAGAATCGAAGCACAGTACCTATACCGGACGAAAGGATCGAAGCACAGGACATATACCGTACGGAAGGATCGAATCACAGTACACATACCGGACGAAAGGATCGAAGCACAGCACATACACTGGACGGCGAAAGGATCGAAGCACATTACCTATACCGGACGAAAGGATCGAATCACAGTACCTATACCGGACGAAAGGATCGAATCACAGTACCTATACCGGACGAAAAGAATCGAAGCACAGTACCTATACCGGACGAAAGGATCGAAGCACAGGACATATACCGTACGGAAGGATCGAATCACAGTACACATACCGGACGAAAGGATCGAAGCACAGCACATACACTGGACGGCGAAAGGATCGAAGCACATTACCTATACCGGACGAAAGGATCGAAGCACAGTACATATGCCGGACGAAATGATCGAAGCACAGTACATATACCGGACGAAATGATCGAAGCACAGTACATATGCCGGACGAAATGATCGAAGCACAGTACATATACCGGACGAAAGGATCGAAGCACAGCACATACACTGGACGGCGAAAGGATCGAAGCACATTACCTATACCGGACGAAAGGATCGAAGCACAGTACATATGCCGGACGAAATGATCGAAGCACAGTGCATATACCGGACGAAAGGATCGAAGCACAGTACATATGCCGGACGAAAGGATCGAAGCACAGCACATATACCGGACGAAAGGATCGAAGCACAGCACATATACCGGACGAAAGGATCGAAGCACAGTACATATACCGGACGAAAGGATCGAAGCACAGCACATATACCGGACGAAATGATCGAATCACAGTACCTATACCGGACGAAAGGATCGAAGCACAGCACATATACCGGACGAAATGATCGAATCACAGTACCTATACCGGACGCGGCGTGACGCGCTCTGACCGGCGCCCCAGCTGCAGAGGACGCAGCAGTGGAGGAGGCAGCAGTGGAGGACGCAGCTGCAGAGGACGCAGCAGTGGAGGACGCAGCTGCAGAGGACGCAGCAGTGGAGGAGGCAGCAGTGGAGGACGCAGCAGTGGAGGACGCAGCAGTGGAGGAGGCAGCAGTGGAGGACGCAGCAGTGGAGGACTCAGCAGTGGAGGAGGCAGCAGTGGAGGACGCAGCTGCAGAGGACGCAGCAGTGAAGGAGGCAGCAGTGGAGGACGCAGCAGTGGAGGAGGCAGCTGCAGAGGACGCAGCAGTGGAGGACGCAGCTGCAGAGGACGCAGCAGTGGAGGAGGCAGCAGTGGAGGAGGCAGCAGTGGAGGAGGCAGCAGTGGAGGACGCAGCAGTGGAGGAGGCAGCAGTGGAGGAGGCAGCAGTGGAGGACGCAGCAGTGGAGGACGCAGCAGTGGAGGACGCAGCTGCAGAGGACGCAGCTGCAGAGGACGCAGCAGTGGAGGAGGCAGCAGTGGAGGACGCAGCAGTGGAGGAGGCAGCTGCAGAGGACGCAGCAGTGGAGGACGCAGCTGCAGAGGACGCAGCAGTGGAGGAGGCATCAGTGGAGGACGCAGCAGTGGAGGACGCAGCAGTGGAGGAGGCAGCAGTGGAGGACGCAGCAGTGGAGGACTCAGCAGTGGAGGAGGCAGCAGTGGAGGACGCAGCTGCAGAGGACGCAGCAGTGGAGGAGGCAGCAGTGGAGGACGCAGCAGTGGAGGAGGCAGCTGCAGAGGACGCAGCAGTGGAGGACGCAGCTGCAGAGGACGCAGCAGTGGAGGAGGCAGCAGTGGAGGAGGCAGCAGTGGAGGAGGCAGCAGTGGAGGACGCAGCAGTGGAGGAGGCAGCAGTGGAGGAGGCAGCAGTGGAGGACGCAGCAGTGGAGGACGCAGCAGTGGAGGACGCAGCAGTGGAGGAGGCAGCTGCAGAGGACGCAGCAGTGGAGGAGGCAGCAGTGGAGGAGGCAGCAGTGGAGGAGGCAGCAGTGGAGGACGCAGCAGTGGAGGAGGCAGCAGTGGAGGACGCAGCAGTGGAGGACGCAGCAGTGGAGGAGGCAGCAGTGGAGGACGCAGCAGTGGAGGACGCAGCAGTGGATGACGCAGCAGTGGAGGACGCAGCAGTGGAGGACGCAGCAGTGGAGGAGGCAGCAGTGGAGGACGCAGCAGTGGAGGACGCAGCAGTGGAGGACGCAGCTGCAGAGGACGCAGCAGTGGAGGAGGCAGCAGTGGAGGACGCAGCAGTGGAGGAGGCAGCAGTGGGGGACTCAGCAGTGGAGGAGGCAGCTGCAGAGGACGCAGCAGTGGAGGAGGCAGCAGTGGAGGACGCAGCAGTGGAGGAGGCAGCAGTGGAGGACTCAGCAGTGGAGGAGGCAGCTGCAGAGGACGCAGCAGTGGAGGAGGCAGCAGTGGAGGAGGCAGCAGTGGAGGAGGCAGCAGTGGAGGACGCAGCAGTGGAGGAGGCAGCAGTGGAGGACGCAGCAGTGGAGGATGCAGCAGTGGAGGAGGCAGCAGTGGAGGACGCAGCAGTGGAGGACGCAGCAGTGGAGGACGCAGCAGTGGAGGACGCAGCAGTGGAGGACGCAGCAGTGGAGGAGGCAGCAGTGGAGGACGCAGCAGTGGAGGACGCAGCTGCAGAGGACGCAGCAGTGGAGGAGGCAGCAGTGGAGGACGCAGCAGTGGAGGAGGCAGCAGTGGAGGACTCAGCAGTGGAGGAGGCAGCTGCAGAGGACGCAGCAGTGGAGGAGGCAGCAGTGGAAGACGCAGCAGTGGAGGAGGCAGCAGTGGAGGACTCAGCAGTGGAGGAGGCAGCTGCAGAGGACGCAGCAGTGGAGGACGCAGCAGTGGAGGACGCAGCAGTGGAGGACGCAGCAGTGGAGGACGCAGCAGTGGAGGACGCAGCAGTGGAGGACGCAGCAGTGGAGGACGCAGCAGTGGAGGACGCAGCAGTGGAGGACGCAGCTGCAGAGGACGCAGCAGTGGAGGACGCAGCAGTGGAGGACGCAGCTGCAGAGGACGCAGCTGCAGAGGACGCAGCAGTGGAGGAGGCAGCAGTGGAGGACGCAGCAGTGGAGGACGCAGCAGTGGAGGACGCAGCAGTGGAGGACGCAGCAGTGGAGGACGCAGCAGTGGAGGACGCAGCAGTGGAGGACGCAGCAGTGGAGGACTCAGCAGTGGAGGAGGCAGCTGCAGAGGACGCAGCAGTGGAGGAGGCAGCAGTGGAGGACGCAGCAGTGGAGGACGCAGCAGTGGAGGACGCAGCAGTGGAGGACGCAGCAGTGGAGGACGCAGCAGTGGAGGACGCAGCAGTGGAGGACGCAGCAGTGGAGGACGCAGCAGTGGAGGACGCAGCAGTGGAGGACGCAGCAGTGGAGGACGCAGCAGTGGAGGACGCAGCAGTGGAGGACGCAGCAGTGGAGGACGCAGCAGTGGAGGACGCAGCAGTGGAGGAGGCAGCAGTGGAGGACGCAGCTGCAGAGGACGCAGCAGTGGAGGACGCAGCAGTGGAGGACGCAGCAGTGGAGGAGGCAGCAGTGGAGGACGCAGCTGCAGAGGACGCAGCAGTGGAGGAGGCAGCAGTGGAGGACGCAGCAGTGGAGGAGGCAGCAGTGGAGGACGCAGCAGTGGAGGACGCAGCAGTGGAGGACGCAGCAGTGGAGGAGGCAGCAGTGGAGGACGCAGCAGTGGAGGACGCAGCAGTGGAGGACGCAGCAGTGGAGGACGCAGCAGTGGAGGACGCAGCAGTGGAGGACGCAGCAGTGGAGGACGCAGCAGTGGAGGACGCAGCAGTGGAGGAGGCAGCAGTGGAGGACGCAGCAGTGGAGGACGCAGCAGTGGAGGACGCAGCAGTGGAGGACGCAGCAGTGGAGGACGCAGCAGTGGAGGACGCAGCACTGGAGGACGCAGCAGTGGAGGACGCAGCAGTGGAGGACGCAGCAGTGGAGGACGCAGCAGTGGAGGACGCAGCAGTGGAGGACGCAGCAGTGGAGGACGCAGCAGTGGAGGATCTGCAGAGGACGCAGCAGTGGAGGACTCAAAAGACCCGCTGCACTCTACTGTCGTCGCAGCTCCACACGTGGAAGAGAAGGCGAAGCTAAAATAACACGCGTAACACGAGACTGAGAAGATGGTGCGAGTCTGGCGCCGTTCGTCGTCACGGGTCTGGAGTGTCCGAGTCACTGATCGCAACCCCAAGCACCGCATGCACTCTGAGGGAGACCATCCTGCCAAGCACCGCACGCACTCTGATGGAGACCATCCTGCCAAGCACCGCACGCACTCTGAGGGAGACCATCCTGCCAAGCACCGCACGCACTCTGAGGGAGACCATCCTGCCAAGCACCGCACACACTCTGAGGGAGACCATCCTGCCAAGCACCGCACGAACTCTGAGGGAGACCATCCTGCCAAGCACTGCACGCACTCTGAGGGAGACCATCCTGCCAAGCACCGCACGCACTCTGAGGGAGACCATCCTGCCAAGCACCGCACACACTCTGAGGGAGACCATCCTGCCAAGCACCGCACACACTCTGAGGGAGACCATCCTGCCAAGCACTGCACGCACTCTGAGGGAGACCATCCTGCACGGATTCTCCGAGAACCGGCCCGAATTGGTCCTCACCCTTATGCTCTTCGCCCAGTCTGGGGCGTGCGGAGTGTGCTGGCTCTGGACCGCGACATCATTGTATGCTCTTCGCCCAGTCTGGGGCGTGCGGAGTGTGCTGGCTCTGGACGGCGACATCATTGTATGCTCTTCGCCCAGTCTGGGGCGTGCGGAGTGTGCTGGCTCTGGACCGCGACATCATTGTGCACGGCGCTTGATCGCGACACCATTGTGCACGGCGCTTGACTGGCGATCTTGCACTGCTTGCGGAAAGCTTGCGGAAAGAAGACACACTGACCCGTTTACACCATGGCTACCGACTGGAGCTTTTCTAAAAAAGTGCGTGGGGCAAAATGCCATGACAGCGGGTTTATACCTTGTAAATCTCCTTTTTCATATAGGATTATCTTGCAATCTGGTTGGTGCGGCCAAGTAAGAAGTTGGTGGGGTTTGGCCCACAACTGCACAGGAAACTCAACCTGTCGTCTACACCAGTCACACGATGACATCGAAAGGACGAAGTGCTGCGCTCAACTCTGCGCCTACCGGTGTGGAATGGTCCGTACAGTGAGTAACCTGGTGTGGGGAGGCGTCCGGCCGAGACGAAGGTCAAGAGGGTTCTATCTTGTATTTAGTAGTGAGACCGGCGAAGACAGTTTAGCAGTAGGGCGGGGAGCCAGTTTGGGTGCCGTGAAAATAGAAGAAGTACAAGAGCGGCACTGGCTTAGGATTGGTCAAGGCGTCAGTCGACGGACGGCTCAGGTGAGCCGGGAGCTGGCGCACGTGGGAAGGATGCACCGCGAACTAATAAGGAGTGAGAAGGTAATTCTAGTCGCGGATGTCTCCCACATGTACAAGAATAGCACACGGAGCGGGTGAGCGGGTGAGCGGGGTCCTCCACCGAGAGTATATGCCTTGCCACACTGGTGACTCCATGTCCGCCCCGTCTGTCTGTATGTCTGTCCAGCTGTCAGCCCGTGCTGAAGACAGATGATACCGTCATTCAGGGTAACTTTAGCCATCAGGGTACTTTAGCCATAAGGGTAACTTTAGCCAAATGGATGATAGCAATATAAGTTAGTATCGTGCACGCTCTGTGCCAAAACGAAGAATATGAACCACAGGTCTGTAATTTGCAAGTTCTTAAGATCAGGTTTTGGATGGACAAAAAATAATTCGAAAATTATAATTACGATTTTTTTTTACTTTTTCGGCTATCATTATAATTTCTATAAAAATAACGACAATTTGATGGTACCCCTGGCCAATAATTCATGGTTTGCCCCATGAAATCAAGTATTTAGCGCAGCCCATAGAGCCGTTGATACGTACTCAGTTTAACACTATTGATTTGTTCCCCTTGACTGTACCAGTGGCTAAAGGTGGAGAGGGGTGGCTAAATTTGACATCAGGGTAACGTTAGCCAGGAGCGTCGCCACACAATTTTGGAGTGGGGACAGCTAGGTGGTTGGTCCCCCACTCCCATATGGCTAATGACAAAATTCTGGCGATCCGGGGCACCGAAGCGATCTTGGGGGGGGGGGGGGGGGGGGGCGCCGACGGCCCCCAGGCCCCGGGGTGGGGCATATTTGGAAATATCGAATACAAAATGCAGGTCTATGATACTTAGGGATATAAATATATATATATATATATATATATATATATATATATATATATATATATATATATATATATATATATATATATATATATATATATATATATATATATATATATATATATATATATATATATATATATATATATATATATATATATATATATATATATATATATATATATATATATATATATATATATATATATATATATATATATATATATATATATATGCATGATAAACACTTGTTTCAATCATGTAACACGGTGGGCGAAATCTAACCGACACTAATACAAATAAAGACACCCTCAAAGAGTTTTATAGTGTCAACACCCTTTAAAATACTCTTAATGGGGTCAGCTAACTCCGAAGGGGGAGTTTTCTTGTGACGATGACTCTTTCAAGAGAGTATTTTACACCGTGTCATGTTCAAAGGGGAGGCATAGAGGTGTCAACATTTTTACTTTTAAAAGAGTGTTCTCTTTTTGTGGGATACAAACCCTTCAGAACTCCCATTTACTGGTCATTAAACCATTTAAAGGAGTTTTCGAACTCCTGATGACTCTTTAAAAGGGGTAACTCACCGCATCTTTTCAATCTTGGGAGTCATCTTGGGTGTCATAAGATATATTCCGAAAAGGGAATCATTTTGCAAAGTGTCAACACCCTGTCAAATTCCTTGAGTCACTTCACCCTCGCATAATTACTAAGAAAAATAAAAACACCCTCAGAATGTATTATGGAGTGTCAACACTCAACACTCTTTGAAACACTCTTCATAGAGTTAACTGAGTGCGATAAGGGTAGAATGTAAAAAACGTCATTTGACCCCCTTAATTATGTTTGCAAAATGTTGCCTTTTGATTCTTGTTTTTTATTTATAATCATCATCACATTCTGCTTAAAAAAAATATGACAAAATTATTTTTGATAACAAAAAATCGTAAATGTTTCTTCATTTTTTTTTAACATTGACGTTGATTAGAAGAGGCCGAGGTGATTCTAGATATCTTTTTTGTTATGTATTGTTAATGTATTTTATTCAAAATGCCAAAATTTCCCAAATATACTCTTTGGATTATATATTTTTTTTATTTCAAGTATTTTTGTTTATATTTTATTAAAGGGATATTGCCAACTCCGGAGTATTTCTAAAAAGCAACTTAGATTAATGGTGGGGATCAACAATCGTGTATGTTCAAGCTCAAACTTGCTCCTGCAACACCTAAAGCCGGGTATCTGCATTTGTTTTTCTGTCTCCAAAACGTTGGTCCCGGAATGCTAGTACTAGATTCATGATGGCCGCTCTCATCTAGTTTGGCAGTGAAATTGGCGCTCGCCCAAAGCCGAAGCGTCAGAATTCGCCGAGACTTGACCTGGAAAAGTCTATCTGTGTTATAAGGTATTGGTCACAAATCTCCTACGGCCCCAAATTCGAACCATAGCCATTCTTGCTGTTTTATTCATGTTTTATTATGAAAGAGGTTGTTGAAAATATAATTAACTTTTTGCGCATTTTAATTTTAAAGTGCACTGACCGAATAGTGATGTTGAGTTTGCAATATTCAAAAGCAAATCATTGTCTGCAAAGAAGTGATTCTAAATAGTGATGAGGCAACTTCAACTTTACGAATGTGTGCCAATCATGAGTGGTGCAAATTAATTTTTTGATCTAATGGGGGAGTTTCGGGAACCAAATGTTGCAGGTTAAATCGGACACGCTTAATATACCGATACCCACCAAAAAAAATATACATTGGCATGCGAGGTGACAATATCCCTTTAAAGTTAGTGCTGCCACCTAAAGCCAAAAATCTGTTAAAAAAACATTTTTCTTCCTTATACTTTGTTATATATTACAAGAAATCGCAATAATATTTCTTTGAAAAATGAGAAGAAGAAATTGTAACGTATTGCCTTTCTATGCGCTACACGATGGAAACACTGATTTTGTTTGTAAAAAAATATTTCCCCCTCCAAAAAAATACAATCTTATTTTATTGGTTGTAGCATCGGATCGAAAATGGTACTTTATATTAATTGATAGATAATTTAATTTGCTACAAAACTTTTTTCAGATTTGGAAAATATTGATTTTTAACCAAAGTAATAGGTGTTTACTTCATCAAGTACATTTCATGCTGTTGTTTGTGGTGTTCCACGACAGATGGCACTGTCAAAGCAGGTGTTGGCAATTGTGCAATATATCAACATTGTTGAAATGCACGATACTTGTGGATTGTTTTTGTCTGTTTTCAATCGTCCCGACCCCAGATGCAGCGAATGGATCCTTTCCTGGATGAATTTGTGTAACGGTGTAACTGTGTAACTGTGTTTAGTGCCCAAACTACATGCGCTAAACGGAGCAGCAGTACGTACTTTATAGGGTAAAATTCTCCTGAACCAAGTTCAGATCCCTTTTGATTCTCCCGACTGCCGTTATTGTGCCTGTTGCTTCAGCTAATTAAAGACCGAATTCGATTTCGGAGTCGGAGTCGGAGTCGGAGTCGACTTCGTAGGGTCGAGTCGGAGTCGGAGTCGGAGTTCCCTGAAAACCGGTCGACTCCGCAGCCCTGGACTCATAATAGCTGTCTCGATGCTGCAAGTCTTGTCAGGTATCACCTCGGCCACCGTGTGTTACCGATAATACGCACGGAGGCAGGCCGCCGACGGATATGTTACGGTGCCGTCCGCGACTATGACCGTCTCCCGTTCGACATCAACAAACTTTAGGTTTCAACTAAGGAGATATCTCCTCAGAGACCAGTATAGTGATGCGTAGGCCGTGTTGAGTGCTGCTGTTGAACCTCGCCCTGATTCTTACCTGCCTGACCTATGACAACGAAAACCCATGTTTTATGGATTTGTCATGAATAAATAATCTGAATCTCGCTAACTCGGTGTGACTCACGCGCCCTGAAGGGGGTTGAAATCCGCCCACCCCTAAGGTTTTTCGAGGGTAGCGGAAAAACAGCAGGGCGCAGCGCTCCCGTTTTTTGCATACTTGTTGGGACATCAACTACCCACAATATGTGTGATTCTTGACCTCGGGTCATCTTAGGTCAGGTCACCAGACCAGGTCACGTGATGACCCCACCTCCAAAAAGTTTGCGGTCATACCACAGCCACAGTTTTTGCCCCATGGGTGTGAAACTTGCAGGACTTCATAAGGTCTCAGGGACCTTCAATTAGTTTATCTCGGATTTTGTTTGATATCGGTGACCTAAGGTCGAGTCAATTTCGTGACCTCCCCCAATATAAGTAAATGGGTAAATATAAAAATGCTTTCTATTCCGAGGATACGCATGATATCAGCCCAATTCCTTCTGGATCATGTTATCATAGGCCATTATTGATAATCCAGGTGCAATTTTTGTTCAGTAACCTATACAGGGTCAGCCGAGGTCATCTGAGGTCACCAACACATTTTTTTGTCAATAACTCGACAGAATAAAAATATAGAAGTAAAACCGGCACTAATGTGTTTGTCTCGTCGCGACACGTCTCCCAATATGCAGCATAACCTACTTTGGCCACCACTTGACCTTAACCTGAGGTCAAATTTATAAGTTGACCTTTACTGGTCAAAATGAATATGATTAGTAGCATAGTAGCACCTTGACGAGACAAACTCGATGGCGTCAAAAGTATGGCCTTAATTGTATTCGGTAAAAAGTAATTTGCAAAAAACTTTTTTGCAAAACAGCCTTTTTGACCTTTGATGACCTCTGGAGCCTAAACTATTGACCTGAGCTCAAATTTGAGGACAACTTTGTCGATTGCATATTTCAAGATATTTATATTGTTTCTTTTTCTTGTGTTCCTAGCTATCATAGTTCCCGATATATTTGTTGGTTTCTGGAGCGAAGTCCTAAAACTGGGAAATCTGACCTTCGATGAACTCTGATGACTTCAATATTGCCGACCTAAAACAAGACCGACATTCCTTCGATAGAGCTTGTCTCAAGCTATCTAACGCAGTTTTCTGCTTGTCGCTACGTTGCAGGGTTTTCGAGACCTTAAAGGGGTGGGGGGACGTAATCCCACCCCCTCAAAGGCGTGTAATTATCAGAGGCCCTCCAGGGCGCGTGTAACACAAAAGATGCTCATACAATTAAATTGCTTCAACAAAGTGGTTTTGTGCCTCACTGGCGGATCCAGAGGGGGCGGAAGGGACAAAAGACCCCAATTCACGATTGGGGAGGGCTGCAATACAAATTAGCCCCCACCCGCCCCCCCCCACCAATCAAGTGAAAATGCTGATGAACAATGGTTTCCCAGTGTACAACTACCGCGCTAAAAAGAAAATTGTGATTGGATATGATACAAAAATATGTAATAATTATATACCCCCACCCCCGCTCAACCACTTTTGTTCGCTGACGTCCCCCCCACGCTCAACAACTTGTCTAACTGAAGGCGCCTTCATGTGGGGGTATGGCGCCCTTTTGAAGGCTTGTTGGCACCCTTAACAGATTTATAAATACACCAACTCCAAGCTTATAGATATAGCAGCCTATAGCCTATAGACCCCAAGCCCATATATCCGCCAGTATTGTGCATAACTGCTGAAAGCTTTCCATTGTGCATAACTGCTGAAAGCTTTCTATGGTGCATAACTGCTGAAAGCTTTCTATTGTGCATAACTGCTGAAAGCTTTCTATTGTGCATAACTGCTGAAAGCTTTCTTTTGTGCATAACTGCTGAAAGCTTTCTATGGTGCATAACTGCTGAAAGCTTTCTATGGTGCATAACTGCTGAAAGCTTTCTAGCAGCGTTTCAGAGCTTCCGATACAAATAGCTGTGCCACTGCACGTCTTGAATGCAGTTGGTATTCACTTGTATCACTCCATCTCGTTTTTTTCCACAGTTTTCTCAGCTCTAATATCACCAGAAGGCAAGATCAGCCATTCAATAAACAACAACCATCGACTGCACTGTTCATCCGTTTTACAACCATCCGCATGCCTAGCAGGAGTCGTTGCCACATCGCAGCCACTGTCCTGTAGCCGTCCCGGGTGACGACCGCACCCTTAGCACCAGGCAACGGAATGACCTCCGCTCACTCGCAGCCGACGCCCACGACCCCACCGGCACGACGTCAGGCGTCTGAGACGGCCCCCGCCTCCGGGACAGCACATCGCCCAGGCAACATCGGCTGTCCTCGGCTTTATATCAGCCCCAGAGGCGACAAATGATTAATGTTGCTGGCGATAGAGCGCTGGAGAGCGCGGGAGGGAGGGAGGGGGGGGGGGGGGGGGGCATGTGCCACGTGCCACTGTCTAGGGGCAGCAGCTGGTCTGCCAGCGATCACACGCGACATGGACAGTCTCGGGGCTCGGAGCGGCCGGCCGGAGCCTATTTCTGGAAATTCAATTACTTTAGTATGTGAGTGGCCGGCTGCCAGGGTAGCGCATAGCGCACGAATACTGAAGTCTCCCAGAGGTGACAGGGACTATATTTTCGATGTGCCGGCTGATGATCAGGATGTTAACGGCCTTCAGACACCGGCTGGGGTCGGGGCCAGGCTGTTAACGGCCTCCAGACACCGGCTGGGGTCGGAGCCAGGCTGTTAACGGCCTCCAGACACCGGCTGGGGTCGGAGCCAGGCTGTTAACGGCCTTCAGACACCGGCTGGGGTCGGGGTCAGGCTGTTAACGGCCTTCAGACACCGCCCGGGGTCGGGGCCAGGCTGTTAACGGCCTTCAGACACCGGCTGGGGTCGGGGCCAGGCTGTTAACGGCCTTCAGACACCGGCTGGGGTCAGGATCAGGCTGTTAACGGCCTCCAGACACCGGCTGGGGTCGGGGCCAGGCTGTTAACGGCCTCCAGACACCGGCTGGGGTCGGGGCCAGGCTGTTAACGGCCTTCAGACACCGCCTGGGGTCGGGGCCAGGCTGTTAACGGCCTTCAGACACCGGCTGGGGTCGGGGCCAGGCTGTTAACGGCCTTCAGACACCGGCTGGGGTCGGGGCCAGGCTGTTAACGGCCTTCAGACACCGGCTGGGGTCGGGGCCAGGATGTTAACGGCCTCCAGACACCGGCTGGGGTCGGGGCCAGGCTGTTAACGGCCTTCAGACACCGGCTGGGGTCGGGGCCAGGCTGTTAACGGCCTTCAGACACCGGCTGGGGTCGGGGCCAGGCTGTTAACGGCCTTCAGACACCGGCTGGGGTCGGGGCCAGGCTGTTAGAGGCCTCCAGACACCGGCTGGGGTCGGGGCCAGGCTGTTAACGGCCTTCAGACACCGGCTGGGGTCGGGGCCAGGCTGTTAACGGCCTCCAGACACCGGCGGGGGTCGGGGCCAGGCTGTTAACGGCCTTCAGACACCGGCTGGGCTCGGAGCCAGGCTGTTAACGGCCTTCAGACACCGGCTGGGCTCGGAGCCAGGCTGTTAACGGCCTTCAGACACCGGCTGGGGTCGGGGTCAGGCTGTTAACGGCCTTCAGACACCGGCTGGGGTCGGGGCCAGGCTGTTAACGGCCTTCAGACACCGGCTGGGCTCGGAGCCAGGCTGTTAACGGCCTTCAGACACCGGCTGGGGTCGGGGCCAGGATGTTAACGGCCTCCAGACACCGGCTGGGGTCGGGGCCAGGCTGTTAACGGCCTTCAGACACCGGCTGGGCTCGGAGCCAGGCTGTTAACGGCCTTCAGACACCGGCTGGGGTCGGGGCCAGGATGTTAACGGCCTCCAGACACCGGCTGGGGTCGGGGCCAGGCTGTTAACGGCCTTCAGACACCGGCTGGGGTCGGAGCCAGGCTGTTAACGGCCTTCAGACACCGGCTGGGGTCGGGGCCAGGCTGTTAACGGCCTTCAGACACCGGCTGGGGTCGGGGCCAGGATGTTAACGGCCTCCAGACACAGACAGGAGTCGGGGTCAGGCTGTTAACGGCCTCCAGACACCGGCTGGGGTCGGGGCCAGGCTGTTAACGGCCTTCAGACACCGGCTGGGGTCGGAGCCAGGCTGTTAACGGCCTTCAGACACCGGCTGGGGTCGGGGCCAGGCTGTTAACGGCCTTCAGACACCGGCTGGGGTCGGGGCCAGGATGTTAACGGCCTCCAGACACCGGCTGGGGTCGGGGCCAGGCTGTTAGCGGCCTCCAGACACCGGCTGGGGTCGGGGCCAGGCTGTTAACGGCCTCCAGACACCGGCTGGGGTCGGGGTCAGGCTGTTAACGGCCTCCAGACACCGGCTGGGGTCGGGGCCAGGCTGTTAACGGCCTTCAGACACCGGCTGGGGTCGGGGCCAGGCTGTTAACGGCCTCCAGACACCGGCTGGGGTCGGGGTCAGGCTGTTAACGGCCTCCAGACACCGGCTGGGGTCAGGATCAGGCTGTTAAAGGAAATAGTTCACCTTCGATTTTTTTACCAAACACGATTTGATTATATTTTTTAATACAATTTATTTTTATATTGTCAAAAATGGCCTTATATCGCGCCGATTCAGGACATTAGGTCGTAAATTTGTATTGTTTATCAAAACTATATGCATACTCTCTGAGTCAGAGTCCTGACGTCACGCGAATGTAAAAAATGGTTCAGCCAATCAGATTGGAAAGTAGTCGCGTAAAGATAGACTCGAATTGGAGATGTGCCAACCGGCGGCCGGCGTTCGCTTGCTAGCACCAGCTGCAAGCTGATTGGCTGATGATATAGCCTCTGCCCGGGCTAAAACCAGTACAACATTCTTTCGCCAGCACCGCATTCCTTCGCCAAAAAATCAAATATATTCGGCTGGAAAGTTTTTTCAGTCAAGCAAACTTGCAGATAGGGTTTCCCAACACGGGCTACACAACTGCTATCTCAGTTTAAAACTAATGTTGAAGGTGAACTATTTCCTTTAACGGCCTTCAGACACCGACTGGGGTCGGTGATGACCTACGTTACGCTACGGTATGGTTTTTGGTAACACGTAGCTCAATAAATCGTTCCTTAGCGTAATTGAGGTACTTCGTAGCGTACTACCGAAACAAATATTCAAATAGCGTAACTGCTACGCAAGGTATTTCGTAGCAAAACATCAGGGGGCGGCGCCACATCGGAAGAGGGGCATGGGGGCGGTCAAATATTGTGCCCCCGGACTTAAGGAGACCCCATAAAAACAAAGAGAGTCCCCCTCGCAAATATACATAACTACTGAGCAGTTCCTAAATACATAGACAATAGGAATGAGTTTCGAGTCGCTCCTTGAAATAACAACCGGGAGATGTTCCAGGAGGCACCTAAAAAGATAAGCGTGACCCTAAAGAACAACCCACACAAGCTCTAAATATCCCCTAAAGAGATTGTCGACACAGGCACCAAGAAGACCGCGAAAAGACAGCCGAGACAAGCTCCTAAAATTCCCCTAAGAAACAACCGATATAGACTCCACATAGGCCCTTACGACAATAACCGGAACAGTTGTTCATGGGATACTTCAGAGGAGGCTTCTACAACCACAAAATATTCCGAGAAAGCCCCTGGGAAGTCAGTCGGGATGATTTGGGACGACGCCCCACGAAAATAGCCGGTAAGTCCCTTTCTCAAATGGAGCCCTTGCCATCGGTTTGCCCCTCTCCCGACACAAATCCATGGCTGCCACCAGCCGCAGGCCATCCTAGTCAGGGACAAATAGCGAGAGCCGAAGTGACTTGAACCGGGCCTGCCACACTGAGTGAGGTCTACCATCTAAAGCTCAGCGCTCTACCGTCTGAGCTACAGGGGCGAACAAGTTAATGCTGGCTAAACTCGGGAGTTTGATAGCTGTATTGGTTTCTGTTTCTGATCTATTGCTATTGCCAATGGTCGTTAGAAGAATGTCTACGCCAGTCAATGTCGGGTTAGGTACCATACACCAGCAACAATCAATAAAAGGTGTCTGGATATAGGTTAACTATGACCTTTGCACCACATATTTCACTAATGATGATGCTTTGTGACTGTGTTACGAATATCTTCGTAAATGTCTGTCACGAAAGAAATGCATGACGGCTGGTTGATAGGAAAGCTAGAAATGTGGATGCACGAAGACATCACCGTTACATACTGTTGATTTTCCTGGTATCTTCTGTATCGTAGTACGATATATTAGCTACGTTTAACGAAAAATAGCATAATCGGTAACGTAGCAAAATATAACGTAACGTAATTCGGTAGCGTAGCTTTGGCCTAAAAACCATACGTAGCGTAGCGTAATTCCGTAGCGTAGCGTAGGGTAGGCCATCACTGACTGGGGTCGGGTTCAGGCTGTTAACGGCCTCCAGACACAGACTGGGGTCGGGGTCAGGCTGTTAACGACTTCCAGACACAGACTGGGGTCGGGGTCAGGCTGTTAACGACTTCCAGACACAGACTGGGGTCGGGGTCAGGCTGTTAACGACTTCCAGACACAGACTGGGGTCGGGGTCAGGCTGTTAACGACTTCCAGACACAGACTGGGGTCGGGGTCAGGCTGTTAACGGCCTCCAGACACCGTCTGGGGTCGGGGTCAGGCTGTTAACGGCCTCCAGACACCGGCTGGGGTCGAAGTCAGGCTGTTAACGGCCTCCAGACACAGACAGGAGTCGGGGTCAAATCACGAGCAGCTGACTGGGGCGGTGATGACTAGAGGTGCAGAAAATGCTAAATATTTGGTCAAAGCTTAGTCACAGCCACGGAATGAGCTGTCAAGTTACAGCTTTAGTCACGGCGCTGCAATGGTAACCCTATGGCGCTGGCCTGACCAGTCACAGCTTCAGTCACGGCCAGTGACCGGTTCTGGTCCCAGCGCTGCACACTGTTGTTATTTGATGTCAGAGCGGTCATAACCTAATAACTTCCAAAGTACTGGTGCTATATTGACTGACAAACAAGGGCACAATCGAAAAGATTTGAGCTGGCACATCATGTCAATATTTAAAACAAAGTTTGTCAATGGCGGACCTAGGATGTGAAAAAAAACGGAAGTCAACAAACAGATCTACCATAAAAGTCGCTGGGACTAGTCATTTTGTAACCATTTATTGTTGCATTTTATATGGCATGAAAGTCCTAAAAACTCTCCTAACATACATACAAAAGCACATTTCCGTAATATTTCGCAAGCAATGGCCAACAAAATGACGTCACGAGTTAGGGAGCCATAAGGCTGTCAGGTACTTAGGGAGCCATAGGTCAGTCAAAAATAAAGATATTGCTTTGAAATTTGGTTTGGATATATTCCATATTTGTTTCTCTAATGTGTATTCCGCTTTTGTAATATCTTCAACAACAAAAAAGTGGAAATTTTCCCGAAACAAACAATTTTTTTTGAATTTTTAAAAGTAAAAACCCCAAAACTTCAAATAATCTGAGATAGTCATTTTAACGAAAATGTAACTTACTTTCTTTTGACGTTTTTCATTTGCAATTTTGATCAAAACTCTTATTTTCTACGTTTTGTTTAACATTTATCGTTTTTCCACCAAAAATTGCATGACATGACGTCATTAAAACGTCATTGTCTCCCAACGTTCTATATCAATTTCATTGTTTTTTTTTAGAAGACGTATAATCGATGCAGCAAAAGGTGCTGTAAGTTTTACGTCAATATCTATCATAATGTTCAAGTTATTGAGAAAATCTAGGAGGCGGGGGGAAAACATTGCCCCCCAGGGGGGCGCGGGTTAAGTCTAAGCTGCGCATTATGTGTATTAGCGTGCTTTTCGTCATACACTAAACCACTGCATGATATTGACGCAACGTCTGGCCTATTGGACGGAAATGCCAGGCCTGCATTATTACGCTCGTAAATAATCACGGCATTAAACAAATGTGTTTCCATAAGTTCGATAATTAGACCAACTCATAAACCTTAGCCATACCGAATTTAGGAGGAGGGGCACTTTGATATGAGTGCCCTTTGCAAATTCAAGGGGGGGGGGGGCACGGTGCCCCGGTGCCCCCTCCCCCGTTCCGCCGCCTATGGTGGCGGATGCAGCGGCTGAGCCACGCCCCGCGCGGCTGGTAACGCTTTACCAAATTTGTCATAAATATTAATTGGGCAAAAGGTAGCACTAGATATTGTGGATATGCATTAACCCTCGCCCTACGGGAACTTTTTTCACCTTCGCCCTACGGGGGGGGGGGGGGGGTTCTAAACAGACCTCCCTGTTAACTTCGAAACCCAACAACATAGAGCAACGTGGTAAGAACCAACATGTTGCCTGTCATGTTTGGAAGCTAACGGTATGCAATTTTTAGGTTTCGGGTCAACGAGTGACCTTCCAGGTCAAGCGAATGACCTCGATCAAACACGTACAGAACTGCGATTTTGCTCTGTCAGAAAACTTCAAAATGAGAAATTGATAAATGTAAATAAAAAGGCATGTTCCTAGACCAGTTTTTTCTCAGAAATACAGAAAAGGTAATAATTTATTCGTATCTCATACAAAAAAAGTCCACAAAAGTTATTAAAAAAAATGACGTCAGGAATTTCTTACATTTAGGGAGCCATCACTCAGTGAAAAATAGAGATATTTTTTTGAAATTTGGTTTGAGTATTGTCCATACTCAGTTCTCTCACATATATTCCGTTTTTTTACATCTTTAAAATTTTAATTTTGTGGTGATTTAAAAAAAAATAACAAGCTTTTGTTCATTTTGGGGTCAAAAACTCAAAATTTCGAAAATCCGAGATTGTCATTTTAAAGAAAATTACATTTTATATCTTTGCTTAATTGCGTTTGCAATTTGCTTCAAAAATCTGTTTTCTACGATTTAAAAAAAAAATCGTTTTCCACCAACATGACGTCATCAAAACATCATTATTTCCCAAATTTTGCAACCAATTTCAATGAAATTTTAAAGCATACGTATAATTGTTGTATACTCAGTGAAGACAATTTCAGCAAGATGCGCCGCATATCTAAAACGTTATGCAATAAAAACCTCAGGGGGGGTCGTTTTAGGACCCCCGCAGGGCGAGGGTTAAGGACACATGTATGAAGGTGTTCTATATGTTCCTAACCGTAGCATTCTTTAGCATTCATTTTCAGAGATTGTCAAAAATTACATACTTATGTTTATGTCAGCAATAAGGCGCCAAATATATTTTGTTTGTTTGCTATGAAGGAAATAATTTTTTCTTCATAATTTATCCTCACATGAAAGAACATGAAGTGGGCTTTCACTTCATGCCAAAAAATATATATTTTGGTGATAAACAACACACATTAGACAAGCTCCAAAATTGGCAAACTCATTGGTCCATATGCACTGTTCATTAACTTTTCAGCACCCGGGAGTTGAAGACATCACAAATCACATTCGAAAGACGTTTTGGTCAATATGACTGCTGATTCCCGGGCCCATGTTTCACCTTTCTGAAAGTTGTCAAACATACGCTGGTTGTAGTAGAACAAATGAAGTAGGTACTGCTGAAAACGATGGGATATTTTTTCATTCGAAAAGTCACGTAACTTTATACAAATTAAGTTTTTAGATTTGGGCGAATGATGTCATTATTGAGCTAAGGACATAGACCGCCGCTGATTGGCTGACAAAGTGGGATTGGCTGAAAATGTGGCTGTCAGCCAATCAGCGGCTGCACCAGCCTGGAGTCATTTTGCAAATGGCAATTATTAAATTGCTAAAAAAACGGTTAAGTTTGGGGAAAAATGACCTTAGTAATTTATACATTTCAATACCGACCCAAGATAATGGCTATCTCAGTTTAGAACTAATACAAAGGTGAAACATTCCCTTTAAGAAGAAGACAAATGTATTATGCTCACGTAGTTCGCAGTTTACGTATTACAGGTACTGGAATGCATATCAGCATCATAGGTTGTGATCTTTTCGGTAAAAAATGTGGTGATCAATGATGATTCAGATCAAGAGCAAGCCCAGTCGTACGATTCGGTGTCCAAGACCTTTCAATTTATATTTTAAGATAAATTGTAACTTCTTTAGCTCGTTATGTTATTGTGGCTACCCAACTTAGCATTTGGTCTCAGAGACCTTTCCATCCAGGCCTTAAATAAATATGCAATGCTCCTTAACTTCGTCCTACTTAACCCGCGCACTGCAGGGGCTTTGCGCTGAACACCAACTGCATTGGGGGGGGGGGGGGTTGATTTCCGCCCGCCCCCCTGAGATCTCGAAAACTACGCTATGTAGCGAGAAGTGGAAAACGGCATTTGATAGCTTGACACATTTTCTATCGAAATTATCTCAGTATTGTTTTAGGTCAGGTCAAAATTGAGGTCACCAGAGGTCATCAAAGGTCAAATTTTCCAGTTTTTCTTGTTTTAGGACATCGCTCCAGAAATTCCCGTATATCTCAGAAATTATGCTATTAAGAAACAAACGGAAAAAATCAAACGCCAGCTAGTGAAATTTTCAATCGCTAAGGTGTCCTCAAATTTGATCTAAGGTCAATATTTGAGGCTACAGAGGTCAAAGAAGAAAAAAATGACGTTTTTTTGCTAAATCGTTTTTCGCTATTAACGTTTTATGTAATAAAGATAACGGAAAACTGTTTACGTCATTGTGTTTATCTTGGCAAGGCGCTTGGAATGATATACATGGTGATCTTGTTAAGTTAACTTAAAAAATTGACCTCAGGTCAAGGTCAAGTGGTGACCCAAGTAGGGCATGTTGCATATGGGAATACGTGTCTTGACGAGACGAACACATTGATGTCTGTTTTACTTCTTTATCTTCATTATGTCGGGAGTTATTGATAAAAAAGTGATGGTGACCTCGCATGACCTTAAATGACCCAATAGGGGTCACTGAACAAAACTTACACTTGGATCATCAAGAATATCCTATAATAACATGATCCAGAAGTAGCTGGACTAATATCATGCATATCCTTAGCATTTGTATATTTCCCCATTGACTTATTATGGTGAGGTTGCGAAATTGACCTGACCTTAGGTCACCGATATCAAAATTCCGAGTCAAAGGAATTGTAAGTACGTATGCCCTCATGATATCCTGTAAGTTTCAAACTGATGGGTGAAAAACTCTGGCTTTGGCACAACTGCAAACATTTTTGGTGGTAGGGTCACTTGACCTGGTCTGGTGACCTGACCTGAGATGACCCGAGGTTATTTGTTTTTTTCTCTCAAAGTGTGCGCAATTGATGTCCTCACAGGTGTGCGAAAACCCGGCGGCGCTGCGCGCCGCCATTTTTTTTCGCTATCTTTGAAAAACCTGAGGGGGGGGGGGGGGGCGGAAATCAACCCCCCCTGCAGTGCGCGGGTTAATACCCCAGTAAGCATCTTCCCTTTAATCTGCAGGATCTATTAGATGAAGGAAAGGAGTCCCTAAATTGTTCGAAACCTGGCTGATGCTGGATTGACTCTGAATAGGGAAGTTTCTAGGTCTTTCAAACATTTAATTATATTTTCCACTACCAGTGAAAATATGACTCAGGGTGGTGAGTGGTGACGAAGTCCCTTGGAAGTCTGCATAACAATAAACGAGAGCAATAAGTTTGCCGTGAGAATGCATTCCAGAGCAGATGGGTCTATATAATTACCAGAATGTTAACTCTCGCCCGGGTAGGGCAAAATCACCACGTGTTCGGGTGGGGGGGGGGGGGGGGGGTACGATCCCCTTTAGCGTTTCTCCCCTAATTGAGCTAGAGCTTTGATTTAAATACGAGCGTGTTGCTTGTGACGAGAGGAAGCCACTGCTATCCGATTTTAAGGTATTGGGTCATTAGGTGACCTATGAGGTCATGTCAAGGACCCAAATGTCATCGAAATTGAAAATGTGTATAAATTGAATCTCATCGAGCTAGAATCGTGAATGAGCATATCATAATGCTTAATGGGTGCCAAATTCGTAATCAGCGTCTCAAAAGGTCCTAAAAACTGCCAAATTCCAAAAAGGTCATGGCAGGTCATCTGAGGTCAGTGACCTCGGTTGACCTGTAGAAGCGCATGACCCCAGTGGAACATATAATTATGTAAAATGGATCCCAAATTTGACATCAGCGTCACAAAATGTCCTAGAAACCGCCAGAAGCCAAAAAACGTCATCTGAGGTCATCGGAGGTCAATGACCTCAGTTGACCTCTGAAAAGGTCAATCGAGGTCGCAATCTCAGTGGAAACCACAACTGTCACCTGGAAACACCTGTGCATATGCTCCTGAACAACAAATACTCGAAAACTGCAGAAGTTACAAGCATCGATACTGAGGGACGCTTGTTGCGCCTGACATGATCTTGAGAAACAGGTCATGCGGTGACGGGTCATGTGGGTTACAAATTAAAACTTTTCAGTGTATGTGGATTTTTTGTTGTTTAAAATTATGGTACTGAAAGTTGCAGTAAAATCTGTTGAAAACTACGCGAGGTATTCCAGAAAAACCGAGGGGGTGGGGGGTGGGGGGGTGGCATCCACCCCCTACCCGGGCGAGGGTTAAACCATGGTCTTAACATTACTTGAATCACACCATGAATGTGCCATTTGAAGTATGCCATTGTCTGCAAAGAGTTCTGTAAATCATAATCGTCTTTGTTCAGCATCGTCAAGAAGAAGTTAGCTGGAACTTGAAGACTAACCAAAACTCCAACATTATCCCATTGAAGCGATGACTGTCAAGACAGGGAACACCATCTTTCAAATCATTTAACATAATTTTGAATTATTTGTTTTCAAATTTCGCTAGAAGTAATGGTTGTATGCCACCACATATCACTGCATGGTATTATTTGATTATTTTTCAATACACATATATCCAAAGGAATTGAAATACTCTGTATTGAAGGAAAACATGAATGTGCCAGTTTATTACAGGAATAAGCGAGCAATATCGACGCATTTATTTTTTCGAGATGACCTAAGCGAGTTTAAATAAATATCATCGAAACCTTTTCCAAATAAGGGTTGCAGGTGTTACATCAAATGAAACACGTGGTTAGAAAGTGCGAGATACCGTGAGGCTATTGTAAACATGTGAGTTTGAGAACATTTCGAGAGAGTCTGTACGGTGCAATTTCATGTCCTGGAAGCTAACGGGCCACCGAATATGCAGTGGTTGTCACATCTTACGCAACTTCTAATTAAGAGTTACGAGGACCTAATTGGGTTGCTCTCTCGTATTCGTGGCAGAGTGCTAATTTGATTTAAAAGAAAAATGGAGTTCCTGGAGTCTTTTTCTGTTGTATTCACTTGTGACAATGTAAGGTTTTGCGCGTCGTTATTAGGATAGATTGGCAGACTTCTGGGATATGTTGCTGCACTAGGATTGGTATTGGCGGCGCACTCAGGGTCATCTTTTCATGCGGTGGCGGCATTGACAAAAAATAAGGAAACAAAAAATCAGGGTTCGTGCTAGGAAAAACAAACTAGTACTCTTACCACTCTTCCTTTCTTTTCACGCTGTCTGTGGTACTAGTAATGCCTATTGATGCTACGTTTCTGTGGGAGTGAGAGGCACATCAGTAATATGTTTTAGCAATCAGCAGACTGGAGCGACATCGCATTCAACTCTTCAGATTTAACTAGCTGCGAGAAAGGATAGACACGAGGTTCAGTTCCCTGAAGGAGCCGAACCGTCGTCAGCATTAATCCCCGGGCTTAACACAGCTGAACGTTTTCTTATGGGAGGCTGCCTGAAGTACCGAGTGTAACAGAACATTCTGACAAGTATCCAGGAAGTTCAGGAGGATATCAAGGAGCCTGTCTGGACGGTCCCTGGAGCAACGTTACATTAGCCGTCGTCACGAAGGATTATTGCGCTGAAAAGTTTCTGAAAAGTTTCTGAAAAGTTTATGGAAAGTTTTAAAAAGTTTTGGCATAATATTTGTAGTATACAAGTCCTAGTACACAAGTCTTAAGTATACAAGTCTTATACAAGTCTTATACAACAAAAACCCATATCATTCCCACATGCAGAGCGAAGTGAATAACAACGGTTTCTGAACATAGCCTGTTATCAACATGGTGATGTGTTGAGTATGTGTTATGTAGCTTACATCACCCTATCACTGATAAGGTATATTTTGTTTTTGCGTTAAAATGTGTATTTCAAGAGATGCTCGCATTAATCCGTGCCCCGCTGGGTTCGCCTGCCGAACGCGCCCCGCTGGAGAGGGGGGGGGGTACATTTTATCCCCCCCCCCCTCGTATCTTCCGAACCGATGACCACAGCGGCACACGCATGGCGGCGATCGAAAGCTCTCAAGGCGATGAATACACACTCGAAATTCACACTCGAAATTGGTAAAATAAGGTAACATGTCAAGTCAGGATCAGGTCAAAGGTCAAGCTTGAGGTATTTGAGTTTTTGGCCCAACACTTTCCATCCAAAGCCTTATATTGCGATTATTATCTCACAGAGTGCTCTCAAAGGTATAATGCATCTCCCGTATAAGCGAAAGTGAAATTGTAAGCAAAGGTCAAGGTCAAGGTCAGGTCACAAAAGGTCGCAGGTCTACAGAAGCCATGCGACACATGTTGTATGGGTTATTTTACACGTATAATTCGATAGTAACAGCCATATTTACAACCTGACCCCATATAATGGCCCTCAGGTCAAGGCCAGGTCACAAAAAGGCCAACAATTGAAATTGAGTAATCAAAATAAAAAAAGTCATATTTCTAGACCAGCTGTGTATCAGAAATACAGTGGTGGTATTCATTTGTCTGTATCTGGTTACTAAAAGCCAAACAACGACGTAACTAAAAATGACGTCATGAGTTACTTATACGTAGGAAGCAATAAGTCAGTCACAAATAAAGATATTTCTTTGAAATTCGGTTTGAGTATCCTCCATACTTAGTTCTCTAACATATCTTCCGGTTTTATAAATATATTTAAAAGTAAGTGATTTCTCAGACATTTTCCCCCATTTTATTTTTATTTGGGGGATCAAAAACTCAAAATTTTGCAAATCCGAGATGGCCATTTTGCGGACAATCTCATTTCCTTTCTTCTGACGTTTCTATGTGCAATTTGCATCAAAACTCGATTGTCTACGAATTTGCAAACATGTATCGTTTTCCCACCAAAAATGGTTGTTAAGCGATGAACTCAATAATGGTGCTTACATAGCAGTTAGAAATTAGTGGAGGATAAGTGGAGCATTGTCTACTATTTGGTAGGGTGCTTTTTTGGTGGAAATCACTAGAATACAAACAATAATCGATGCCAATTGGTCTTCCGGATGGGTTTAGCGCATAAAAGTTGGTAATTATGCGATAAGTTTGTTTAAAACACCTTAATCGTCATTTTGAGGTTCCCTTCATTTTATTATTATGACCGCCCTTTCCCTTCGTTAGTAGCCATATATGGCAGCCTACAGCCATTTGAGATGGCCGTACTGTGCCATATCTGTGATCCTCTATATCAATTTGCGCTGTGTGTGGGAGGAAAAGGCGGTGATGCGACTCTGTGATGCACGACCGGCCGGCTAGCACTATCAACTGGAGTTGTTGCAGCAGTTGGCCGCCAGGGACCGCTAGTGAGCAGGGTGTGATGACGTCGCAAGCAAATGTTAACAGTTAAATATTTAACGCTAAATGTGTATTTATTTATTTGTTTATAATAAATCAATATTTAGCAATACTATTTGCTTGCGACGTCATACCACCCTGGCTCATTAGCGGTCCCTGGCGGCCAACTTCTGCAACAACTCCAGTTGATAGCACTTCTCCAGCCGACCGGCACTTCTCGGCCAAGGCCCTAGATACTCTTCTCGGCGAGTTTTTTGTGGCCCGTGCTCGGCGCCTAGGTTTCCCGTAAGTGTTTGAATGTTGTATATGAGTATATGAGTATATACAGAGTTGCTGTTATTTTGGTATATCTTTTATGTGCATTTCATACATTAACTACTGCAGATAACTTCAGTTAAAACCGGGATTTGGAGCTGTCAGCCTTCCAAAAAAATGGTGCATACGTTGCCAAGTGATAAATTCAGAGTAAGTATTATGCTATATGCATGCTATATATTTATTATGTATTTTGCATTATGTAATGTCCAATCCACCGTCAGTGACAAATAAAACGAGAAAATTAACGTCGTCGGTATCGAAACGCCTATTCAGACGCAATGCAATAGAATACTCGCACGATTCAATCAATTGACGCACCTGCGCCATAGTTGTGATCAAATCGGGCGAAGGGAAACTTTAACTTCCCTTTATTAGTAGCCGAACCTCCACTAGTACTTAATTGCTATGTAAACACCATTAATGTCTTTGCAAATTGAATTAGCGCTTCGCCGCACCAACAGCAATTCAATTAAATCCACGTACATCTTCATCAGACGTTACATAAGAGGTGGCGTAGTACTGCATAACGCAGTTGCCCACCCAGGGAACTCCCGGAGGATTACATTACACGGTACAGACCATCTCGCAATATTATCAGATTGCACTCCCAAAAACTCATCGTAAAGATGCATAGTAAACAAAGACTTAAGATTAAGATAAGACATAAGACTGATGGTTTATTTCATATTGCAATATAATTATAACACCAAAATGCAGAGATCCGGAGAGGTATGCCTGTAGATACATGTGATGGCAGTTTTGTTCTTTTGGTCTTGAACTATGAGCTGTTTCTGCCATTCCACCTTTTTCCGTTCCATTTTCTCACCAATCCTGTGGATAACGAAAATTCCTACACAATGTCACAAACTGCTGATTTGATACTGTGAGACGCAAGATGGAGAACCATTCATTTGTCAACATCGGAAACCATATAGTTGATGGCGACAATCTATTAACATTTTTGTGTGCTGTTCTTAGCATGAGGTCAGACACCTTTCTCCTCCAAGTCTCTCCAAGTTCCCTCCAATTCTCTGTCGACGCTCAGCTCGATCTCTCAGAGCGCGCCCGTTCGCCTTCATTGCGGCCACTGCCCCATAACCTCGGGCCGATAGCACTCTCGGGAGACTCGCAGTCTGCCGGCCTGGTAACTGTGACGTCACACCGCCTGCGGGCATCTCCATAGATTACGGCGTTCGACAACAAATGGCCATTTTATGGCCTGTTCGAGGCTGGTGAACCCAGGGTTAGGTCAGACGGGGCCAGAGGGGTCAGATGGGGCAGAGGGGTCAGATGGAGTCAGATGTGGTCAGATGGGGGCAGCCGGGGTCAGAGGGGTCAGATGGGGTCAGATGGGGCCAGATGGGTCAGATGGGGCCAGAGGGGTCAGATGGAGTCAGAGGGGTCAGATGGGGTCAGGGAGTCAGACGGGGTCAGATGGGTCAGATGGGGTCAGACGGGGCCAGAGGGGTCAGATGGGGTCAGATGGGGTCAGATGGGGTCAGACGGGGCCAGGGGGATCAGATGGGGTCAGGCGGGGCCAGAGGGGTCAGACGGGGTCAGGCCGGGTCATATGGGTGCAGACGGGGCCAGAGGGGGTCAGATGGGGTCAGATGGGGTCAGATGGGGTCATATGGGGTCAGATAGGGTCAGACAGGGACAGAGGGGTCAGATGGAGTCAGGGGGTCAGACAGGGCCAGAGGGGTCAGATGGGGTCAGACGGGGTCAGATGGGGTCAGGGGGTTAGATAGGGTCAGATGGGGTCAGATGGGGTCAGACGGGTCAGATCGGGTCAGCTGGTGTTCGAGGAGTCAGATGGGGTCAGATGGGGCCAGAGGGGTCAGACGAGTCAGACGGAGATGGGGTCAGAAAGGTCAGAACGGGTCAGAACGGGTCAGCACGGGTCAGAAAGGCGAGTGGGGGTCTACGGGTTCAGCATTCATTTCAGCTTTCCTTTACCTACGCATTCGTTTCCACTTTCCAAGCCATAGCATGTCTGGGGCCCATCCATACACCACCACCTCAACACCACACGTGACCTCGTCTGGCCAGACTGATTCTGCCCTCTATGTGTCTGACCCCGCCCCGTGTCTGTGCCGTGACCTCTCGTGTCGCAAACGCCTCGGGCGTGTCTGCGCTGACCGCCTTGTTGACGGCCTCAGGGCTTTAGCGATGCGGAGCACGCGGAGTGTGGGCGGGTATAACCGCGCCCTGGGGGACTGGCCCAGTTGAGCCTCCCTCGTGTGGGATCACTGAGCGAGACGGTCCAATGAAGGATTCTCAGGCCACGGCGGGTCAGATGAGGGCAACGACCCGGACCAGGTTGCATTTGGAAGCTGCTGATTGCTGGATGTGAAATGTTACCTCAGTGGATTCGTAACCAAAAGAGCAGCATCCAAAGGGTAACAGTGTAATGGTGTAATCCATAGGGTGACTGTTAACAGTGTTGTGTGTTGTCAAGATAGTTACATCTTGAAATATTGCATGTCCACCAAGTTTAAATGGATTTTATGAAATGGAAATACAGAAACTCACGCAACGTCATAAACACAGCAGTTGTGACAAGAACTGCCAATGACTCACCAAGGCATTTGCTCATATACCTTCATTGCATGGATAGGTACATTCACGGATACCACTGAAGCTGAAAATTCAAAATGTAATGTTTCCAATCGCAAAACACTCATGGCTGTAGTCAGCAGTGCGATTTACTAACTGTTTTGTGCTAAAAAAATAGCAAACCATCCACAAGGCGTGCCTATTATGGTTTTAAGTCAATGAGTGATAAAATAGCGATAAAATGAGATATAACAAGCGGGTTATAAAGCGGAAATATAAAAGCGGAAATATACAAACTGGATTTAAAAACGGGAATACAATATATATGTTTAAAATCGGACACACAACCAGACAATCTACATCGAAATTTAGACAGTCTTCACTACTGGTTCTTCAGTTCCAGACGTAGCTGATATATTGCGGCATCACGAGCAAATGAATGTGATAAACATTCTTGCAACAATTCGTTACAACATTACAGGAATATATTACAACATTTCAGCATTATATGAACGTGGTCAGTTATATTCACTGAGAGAAAAAATGACTCTGCTCTTCAAAAAGTAATGCAGAGCTCACCCTAAAATCACCCTACTATGCTGGGCATATCTCTTCTTATCTTCCCAGAACTCTCCCGAAACAAGAAATAAGCGTTCTCCAACGACTTCTTAAGAGTTCTCCTAGCGTCAATTGTGAAGCAAGAGTATTTTTAGAGTTCCTGTGGTAGACTCATGACAATTGGCTAGAGTTTTGTCAGAATCAAGATTCAGATCCTCTTACGATTCTTCGCCAGCGTTTACAAAACTCATGTTAGACTCTTCCTTACCTCGAAGATTCACAGAAAACTCCCGACTTGACCCACGCGTCTGAGTTTTAGCAGTGTTTTAGCGGTATCAGACGACTGCATCGCCCGCCATGTTGATATCAGCACTCTTTGGCCGAGTGCGACGGAAGCGGACGCAAGCAAGGCGCTCTAAGAGAAGTTCGTGCTACGCATGGGAACCCAAGGTATAGTTGTGTGTTTATTTTGATTAGGCGCATTCGAGGTGTTTAATATATTGGGCATTTATGATTGCAAGAAGTGAAATTGCAGGTCTTGGCATTGCATTCTTTGTGAAACTAAGATGGCGAATGTAATGGAAAGGTTATAGGTAATCTTTACTCAAGGTAGGTGCCTAGGTACCTGTCAGGTGTGAGTACTTTGTTGGCCCCAAATTATAGATGCTTTTGCAAACCTAGGATAAAATAATGAAAAGGTTTTTGGTATTCTTTGAACAGCATGTAGAACCTCACATGCATTGGGCACCCTACCAAAGGTAAAGATTACCCACCCCAAAAAATAAGTGAAGGCTATGTCCACCACTACCAGTCACTAAAATGCTGTAGAAAATATGTAGGTATCTACGGCCCAGGCGGAAAAGGTGCAGGGCAAGAAACGCAGTTTTCTATAGCTTTCGTCGAGCACTTGTTTATGATTCGGCTAACGCATCCAGGTCAATATTTTAGAAATAGAGCTATTTACCCATGACGTCACTAGTTGGAAGTGGCTCCAACAGCTGACTGCGCTAATGTTAAAGGGAATAGTGAACCTTTAACATTCGTTTTTAACTGATATAGCCAGACTGGACATAAAAAAACGACATACTTTCGATAGAGCTTGTCTCAAGCTATCTAATGCCATTTTTCGCTTGTCGCTACGTTGCGTTGTTTTCGAGATCTTAGGGGGGGGGGGGCTGAAATCACCTACCCACCCCCCGGCCGTTCGTGTTTGGCGCAGACTCCCGGCCGTGCGCGTGTTAATAATAGTTTTTTTTTTCCAGAGGATGATGCCGAGACTGTTCTCAGACTCCTTAGGGAGTATGACACAATCTGCACAGAAGATGCACTGCTGACGCGGCCGGTGGTCCTCACGTCGGAGACGACAGCGGAAGCGTCGTCATGGTTGAAGGCGTACATGTGGCCGCCTGTGGGGATCTGAATAGCGCTCTTCTTCTGTGAGTACTTGCGCACTATATCTTTAACCAGACAACTAAGAAAAGCACCAAAAACACCAACTGGATACTCAGACGCTACGTGCTAGACCTCGAGGCAGAAATGGAGCCGGATGATGTGGTGAAGCAGGAGATCGAAGCTCTGTTGTAGTTTGCAGAACTCTGTTCTGCAGTGTCGGGTTGTTCGATAATAAACACATTGAACACATTTGATCGAGTTTTTGGGGAGGGCCTTTTTACATCGCCCAGTGAGAAATATTAAGGGATTCTGGAAGAGTCATAGGTAGTAAATTGAAGAGTCATTGAAGAGTCAAGAAAGAATATTGTATGAGTTCTGGAAGAGTACTAGAAGAGTTGTATACATCGAAAGAGTTTTCGTGGCATCATGGAAGAGTTTTCGTGGAATCATGAAAGAGTTTTGGATGGACCATTCTGAGAGTCATGGGAGGGTATTGGAAGAGTTTTGCAATAGGACATTTTAGACAACTCCTCTTTGATCCGTAGAAGAGTCATTTTTTCTCTCAGTGTTGATGACTTACACAACTGACTGACAATGCACAACTGACCTATCAATACTTATCTTGCTAATTACCACCAAACCGCAATTTTTTTAACAAATTATATTCTTACCAACATATTACAAAATTATGAGTGACATTTCTAGCCAAAAATCGCATCTTAAAGTTGTGTAGTTAAGGAATGGATCGTCCAAACCTTTCAAAACATTTTAAAACGATTTAAAAAGTTTCGCGCAATAATCTTTCGTGAAAACGGTTAATACTTTCACTTTCTGCTGAGGCATGACACAAAAGCTCTGTTGCTAGAAGTTGAATTGCATTTGGACTTCTTTGATGCTCCGCCATTGTTGGAAGGTCCAGAACAAATTTTGTTCCTGACACACAGGATCATCTACACCGGAACAATCTTTATTCCCTCAAGACTTACAGAAACATCTACACCGGAATAAACTTTGTTCCTTCAAGACACACAGGAACATCTACACCGGAACAAACTTTGTTCCTTCAAGACACACAGGAACATCTACACCGGAACAAACTTTGTTCCTTCAAGACACACAGAAACATCTACACCGGAACAAACTTTGTTCCTTCAAGACACACAGAAACATCTACACCGGAACAAACTTTGTTCCTTCAAGACACACAGAAACATCTACACCGGAACAAACTTTGTTCCTTCAAGACACACAGGAACATCTACACCGGAACAAACTTTGTTCCTTCAAGACACACAGAAACATCTACACCGGAACAAACTTTGTTCCTTCAAGACACACAGGAACATCTACACTCAAAACTAAAATTACACCCTTTGTGGAGTAAACGGAGTGTCTTAAAACGATACCACCTTGACCTACACATTAAAACCCAAATGCACCCTTTTCCCCTTATTACTCCCAAAATGGACCCCAGAAACATCTCCGATACGCTCAGGTGAGAATGTAAATACTCCCGGTGTAAATTTACACACTACTCGTACACTCCCTTGACACCCAAACTATCTCCGGACGATTCCGTCTTTACACCAAACAAACTTTCTTCTCCCCGATAACACCCCAATGACACCGCAGATACAGCGGGACACCCCTTCAACACCAATCATACTCCACCAGAATCATGGCGGAGTCACCACAGGACACCGTCTTTTCACCCGCCTAGCGCTGGTGCATTGCACTCGTTTTACACCCCTTCGGTGCTTTGCTGCACTGGTAAACTACCAATGCCGATTGCGGTCTCCGATTCTCCATCACCCACCGACGCGCCACACAGCACAAACGTTTGCGAATAAACGGTTAGTTTCCAATGGCAAACTGTATGCTAAAGGTGTCGCGGTAGTTTGCCGACTACCATGGCGGCTAGTAAGTGGTAAACATTAAACAATGGTAGCAAGGGATTGCCATGGCCGTATTCAGATGTGTGACACACTCACGCACTCAAACCGTGACATTCTCTGCCTGCCAGGTCATACCGCTCCGAACTCACGCACCCACACATGCCACGCTCCCCGCGTCAGCTCACGCAATCAAGGAGCATCCCTCAAAACAGCTCACGAACGCCCCCTTCCAGTTCGCCAGTCTACACCTCCTCGGCACCTGCATGACTGGGCTCAGTCTCACCAGTCACACTTAACCTGCTGTCACTTCCTGCGCTTCCTGCTTCACACTTCCTACACTTCCTGCTTCACACTTCCTGCACTTCCTGCTTCACACTTCCTGCACTTCCTGCTTTACATTTCCTGCACTTCCTGCTTCACACTTCCTGCACTTCCTGCTTCACACTTCCTACACTTCCTGCTTTACACTTCCTACACTTCCTGCTTCACACTTCCTGCACTTCCTGCTTCACACTTCCTGCACTTCCTGCTTCACACTTCCTGCACTTCCTGCTTTACACTTCCTGCACTTCCTGCTTCACACTTCCTGCACTTCCTGCTTCACACTTCCTGCACTTCCTGCTTCACACTTCCTGCACTTCCTGCTTTACACTTCCTGCACTTCCTGCTTTACACTTCCTGCACTTCCTGCTTCACACTTCCTGCACTTCCTGCTTCACACTTCCTGCACTTCCTGCTTCACACTTCCTACACTTCCTGCTTCACACTTCCTGCACTTCCTGCTTCACACTTCCTACACTTCCTGCTTCACACTTCCTGCACTTCCTGCTTCACACTTCCTGCACTTCCTGCTTTACACTTCCTGCACTTCCTGCTTCACACTTCCTGCACTTCCTGCTTTACATTTCCTGCACTTCCTGCTTCACACTTCCTGCACTTCCTGCTTCACACTTCCTGCACTTCCTGCTTTACACTTCCTGCACTTCCTGCTTCACACTTCCTGCACTTCCTGCTTTACACTTCCTGCACTTCCTGCTTCACACTTCCACCAGTCACACCACGTGCTGCTTCCACGACGTGCACGCCACAGCATGATGTCGCAAAATGGCGCCGTTTTGCTTCCAAAAGGTGTCCAAAGGGTGTTTCTGACGCAGCTCCTGACATGTTTAAACTTGTGTTTGTGGTGTCAATATGGTGTAGACAGGGCGAAGGCCCGGTGTTTCGACGACGGCGTCCATGGTGTTTTGGCAGTGTGTTACTGAGGTATGCTACTTATGGTGTTCAGGAGGTGTATTGGAATATAATACCCCCCCCCCCCAGCAGGTTAACGGTGGTGTACTGTGTCAAAGGGGTGTATTTGTGGCGATTAACCGGTGTAGATTTGGTGTAATTCCTGTGTTGATGTAGATTGGGTGTGAATTATGTTTTCAGTGTACACCGGAACAAACTGTGTTTCTTCAAGACACACAGGAACATCTACAGAGCTTGCTTTGTTGACACTCTAAGCCGCCTCTAGCCGATGACTGCCTGATTTCCTAAGAGAGGTGAACCTACCGCTTTATAATCGGAAAGTTATCCCGCCTGCTGTCGGGAATGGCGGTGTGTTCTTAGTAAAACAACACAACACAAAGACGCTTTCTAGTCGCAGATTAATTTGTGAGTGATGCAGCAACACATACAGAACAACATTGAAGTTACTGATCTTTGCAACAGGCAAGGGACAGTTGTGGACTATTTAAAGGGACTGCCCCACCTTTTTGAAAGTTGTCGAATCACGCTTAATTGTATGTTCACAGGTCAGGCGAGGTCAGCTGAACATGTTCGTGAACTTTCTTCCCGACATAAATTTTTTATCTTGGAAGATATTAAACTTTTAGTTTTGAGCGGAAAGTTGGGTTGGTGACGTCATATGATTTTTTTTTTATAACAGGGAAATCCTTTGTGCTGCCAAATGTATGGCACAATTTTTTGTCGACATCTATTGCGCAGAAAAAGCGAACCGCCCGGTGTCTAGATTGGCTTAGATTGCGACCCACTCGGGGATCGAGAAATGAAAGACGAAAATATTCCAAGGCTGACCTTAAAACAAGTCGACTATCCTTACCACTTGGGTAAAGAGAGACAACGTTGTCGGTTTAGAGGCCCTATTCAAATACAAATGGGCCTTATTTTTTACAGATGTCAAAATCAAACTCGAATATCTTTTTGATTAGATCATTGTGATTGTTTTAACTGCTACCATACTTAATTTCAATGCCAAGCCATCCAAATGGCTATCTCAACTCAAATATAATGTTAAGGTGGGGTAGTCCCTTTAATGCATTCGCTTCTACATCTTAGGTAAATCGATCAGTTTGCAATTATCTTGATGATATGTTTAGGTTCACACCACGGTGAAAATATTTCACAATGCATAAGACTGTAATATTTCACTGATAGCAGCATACAACAGACAAAGCAATATGCAAAGATGTAACAGTATCGAGGCATACTCAACTCCACCTAACCGAAGCCAACACGTTCAAACAAAACATCTGAGATGTCATAGGTGAGATGACATAGGCACAGCAAGAAGGCTCTGCAAGCGGGAAGTAGCGGGGACGGGAGACGGGAGACGGGAGACGGGACACGGGACACGAGACACGGGACACGGGACACGGGACACGGGACACTGGACACTGGACACTGGACACTGAACAGCGGACACTGGACACTGGACACTGGACACTGGACACTGGACACTGGACACTGGACACTGGACAGTGGACACTAGACACGGGGCACGGGACACGGGACACGGGACACGGGACAAGGGACACGGGACACGGGACACGGGACACGGGACACGGGACACGGGACACGGGACACGGGACACGGGACACGGGACACGGGACACGGGGCACGGGACACGGGACACGGGACACGGGACACGGGACACGGGACACGGGACACGGGACACGGGACACGGGACACGGGACACGGGACACGGGACACGGGACGGAGTCTCTGGTAAGCGGAGTGCGCCTAAGGAACACCCAAACTGGCAAACCGAATGCCACTGAGGTTCTGGATCGAATGATTATTCAAATATCAGTATTAAAGAAACCGCAGGGCTCGATCCAATGGGAGGTGTTTTTGAGCGAAGCGAAGTATGTCACAGGCGCATTAAACAAAGATAATCAAATTTTCCAGGAGGCTTAGATAGCAAGTTATAATTTCTTCGAATTTCCAAAAGCACAAGCACTGATCGAATCAATGTACTGGTCTAATGGCATTGCATCCGTGCACGGGCAAAGCTTGCTCAGGAGACATACTACTATGCTCAATGCGGCAGTTTATGCCACCCAGGCAAACTTGATCGGCGAATGAAAGGAATAATATAGACGAACCATAATCACATTCAAACCAAGCATAGCAGAGGTAGCAACAGTTTGATACTGAATATTGAACTGATACCAGAAACATGATTCAGTATTGAGTCAACCGACAGGCTATGAGTGTAACAGTATTTTATTCAAATAAGCATGCGGACGGAACCGCCAGTGTCCAGCAACTATACACACAATACAGTGTGACCATAAAAGCCAGACTAAACATCATCAAGCATAACGTTCCAGGTGTGTCATATCCAATCAGCTGCAAAGAGCAACGATAATCTCACGAACAATTGCGCGCAGCTGCCATGTGTCGGCTAATCAGGCGGAGAGAGTCTAATCAGTGGTCTCCGTCTACCAGAGAGTCCAATCAGTGGTCTCCGTCTACCAGAGAGTCCAATCAGTGATCTCCGTCTACCAGAGAGTCCAATCAGTGGTCTCCGTCTACCAGAGAGTCCAATCAGTGGTCTCCGTCTACCAGAGAGTCCAATCAGTGGTCTCCGTCTACCAGAGAGTCCAATCAGTGGTCTCCGTCTACCTCGTCACTGCGGATACCTTTAATTGCCACACACTCCCGGTCCGATCTCTTGAGACCTTTGGGACGGATTGGGCTATTAGACGATCTTCGAACGAAGGCGCTCAGGGAGATCATACCAAGCCCCGTCGACCCCGTCGACCAGTCTATTACGTCTACTCCCCGTCTACCATGTCTACCTCATCTACCCCCGTTTGCCCCGTCTACCCCCCACCTACCTCATCTACCCTCCGTTTACCCCGTCTACCCCCTTACCTCATCTACCCCAATCTACCCCCGTCTACCCCCGTCTACCCCGTCTACCCCCATCTACCCCCGTCTACCCCTGTCTACCCCCGTCTACCCCCGTCGACCCCCGTCTACCCCGTCTACCGCCGTCTACCCCCGTCTACCCCCGTCTACCACGTCTACCCCCGTCTACCTCATCTACCACGTCTACCTCGTCTACCTCCGTCTACCCCCGTATACCCCCGTCTACCCCCGTCTACCCCCGTCTACCCCCGTCTACCTCGCCATCCATGTCTACCACGTCGGCCGCGCCCGTGGCGTCGGTCTTGTCGGTCGCGCCCGTCGCGTCGGTGGCGTGTCTTGGTCGCGTCGGTGGCGTGTCTTGGTCGCGTCGGTGGCGTGTCTTGGTTGCGTCGGTGGCGTGTCTTGGTCGCGTCGGTGGCGTGTCTTGGTCGCGTCGGTGGCGTGTCTTGGTTGCGTCGGTGGCGTGTCTTGGTCGCGTCGGTGGCGTGTCTTGGTCGCGTCGGTGGCGTGTCTTGGTCGCGTCGGTGGCGTGTCTTGGTTGCGTTGGTGGCGTGTCTTGGTCGCGTCGGTGGCGTGTCTTGGTCGCGTCGGTGGCGTGTCTTGGTCCCGTCGGTGGCGTGTCTTGGTCGCGTCGGTGGCGTGTCTTGGTCGCGTCGGTGGCGTGTCTTGGTCGCGTCGGTGGCGTGTCTTGGTTGCGTCGGTGGCGTGCCTTGGTCGCGTCGGTGGCGTGTCTTGGTCGCGTCGGTGGCGTGTCATGGTCGCGTCGGTAGCGTGTCTTGGTCGCGTCGGTGGCGTGTCTTGGTCGCGTCGGTGGCGTGTCTTGGTCGCGTCGGTGGCGTGTCTTGATCGCGTCGGTATTGTGTCTTGGTCGCGTCGGTGGCGTCTCTTGGTTGCGTCGGTGTTGTGTCTTGGTCGCGTCGGTGGCGTGTCTTGGTCGCGTCGGTGGCGTGTCTTGGTCGCGTCGGTGGCGTGTCTTGGTCCCGTCGGTGGCGTGTCTTGGTCGCGTCGGTGGCGTGTCTTGGTCGCGTCGGTGGCGTGTCTTGGTCGCGTCGGTGGCGTGTCTTGGTCGCGTCGGTGGCGTGTCTTGGTCGCGTCGGTGGCGTGTCTTGGTCGCGTCGGTGGCGTGTCTTGGTCGCGTCGGTGGCGTGTCTTGGTCGCGTCGGTGGCGTGTTTTGGTCGCGTCGGTGGGAAGTCTTGGTTGCGTCGGTGGCGTGTCTTGGTCGCGTCGGTGGCGTGTCTTGGTCGCGTCGGTGGCGTGTCTTGGTCTCGTCGGTGGCGTGTCTTGGTCGTGTCGGTGGCGTGTCTTGGTCGCGTCGGTGGCGTGTCTTGGTCGCGTCGGTATTGTGTCTTGGTCGCGTCGGTGGCGTGTCTTGGTCGCGTCGGTGTTGTGTCTTGGTCGCGTCGGTGGCGTGTCTTGACCGCGTCGGTGGCGTGTCTTGATCGCGTCGGTGGCGTGTCTTGGTTGCGTCGGTGACGTGTCTTGGTCACGTCGGTGGCGTGTCTTGAGCGCGTCGGTGGCGTGTCTTGGTCGCGTCGGTGGCGTGTCTTGAGCGCGTCGGTGGCGTGTCTTGGTCGCGTCGGTGACGTGTCTTGGTCGCGTCGGTGACGTGTCTTGGTCGCGTCGGTGGCGTGTCTTGGTCGCGTCGGTGGCGTGTCTTGGTCGCGTCGGTGGCGTGTCTTGGTCACGTCGGTGGCGTGTCTTGGTCGCGTCGGTGGCGTGTCTTGGTCGCGTCGGTGGCGTGTCTTGGTCGCGTCGGTGGCGTGTCTTGGTCGCGTCGGTGGCGTGTCTTGGTCGCGTCGGTGGCGTGTCTTGGTCGCGTCGGTGGCGTGTCTTGGTCGCGTCGGTGGGGTGTCTTGGTCGCGTCGGTGGCGTGTCTTGGTTGCGTCGGTGGCGTGTCTTGGTCGCGCCGGTGGCGTGTCTTGGTCGCGTCGGTGGCGTGTCTTGGTCGCGTCGGTGGCGTGTCTTGGTCGCGTCGGTGGCGTGTCTTGGTCGCGCCGGAGGCGTGTCTTGGTCACGTCGGTGGCGTGTCTTGGTCGCGTCGGTGGGGTGTCTTGGTCGCGTCGGTGGCGTGTCTTGGTCGCGTCGGTGGCGTGTCTTGGTCGCGTCGGTGGCGTGTCTTGGTCGCGTCGGTGGCGTGTCTTGGTCGCGTCGGTGGCGTCAGTGGGATGTCTTGGTCGCGTCGGTGGCGTGTCTTGGTCGCGTCGGTGGCGTGTCTTGGTCGCGCCGGTGGCGTTTCTTGGTCGCGTCGGTGGCGTGTCTTGGTCGCGTCGGTGGCGTGTCTTGGTCACGTCGGTGGCGTGTCTTGGTCGCGTCGGTGGTGTGTCTTGGTTGCGTCGGTGGCGTCGGAGGCGTGTCTTGGTCGCGTCGGTGGCGTCTGTGGCGTGTCTTGGTCGCGTCGGTGGCGTGTCTTGGTTGCGTCGGTGACGTGTCTTGGTCACGTCGGTGGCGTGTCTTGAGCGCGTCGGTGGCGTGTCTTGGCCGCGTCGGTGGCGTGTCTTGGTCGCGTCGGTGGCGTGTCTTGGTCGCGTCGGTGGCGTGTCTTGGCCGCGTCGGTGGCGTGTCTTGATCGCGTCGGTGGCGTGTCTTGGTCGCGTCGGTGGCGTGTCTTGGTCGCGTCGGTGGCGTGTCTTGACCGCGTCGGTGGCGTGTCTTGGTGGCGTCGGTGGCGTGTCTTGGTCGCGTCGGTGGCGTGTCTTGGTCGCGTCGGTGGCGCCGGTGGCGTGTCTTGGTCGCGTCGGTGGCGTGTCTTGGTCGCGTCGGTGGCGTGTCTTGGTCCCGTCGGTGGCGTGTCTTGGTCGCGTCGGTGGCGTGTCTTGGTCGCGTCGTGGATGACCGTGCGTGACCGTGGTGTTGGCGATGCTGCACTCCGTCGTTATCGCCTATCATCTGTCAGCTTCGGGCGGTTGGATACCGGCAGGAAAGGAGCGCCGGCGGCGGCAATGGCAACCGGACAATGAGCCGAGTGGCGAGAGACAAGAGCGAGGGAGCAGGGGAGCGGGGCCGGGAGAGGAAGCAGGCTGGAGAGGAAGAGAGACGGGAGAGGAAGGGAGAGTGGAGAGGAAGGGAGAGTGGAGAGGAAGAGAGACGGGAGAGGAAGGGAGAGTGGAGAGGAAGGGAGACGGGAGAGGAAGGGAGAGTGGAGAGGAAGGGAGAGTGGAGAGGAAGGGAGACGGGAGAGGAAGGGAGAGTGGAGAGGAAGGGAGTTGGGGGAGGAATGGAGAGTGGAGAGGAAGGGAGAGTGGAGAGGAAGGGAGACGGGAGAGGAAGGGAGAGTGGAGAGGAAGGGAGTTGGGAGATGAATGGAGAGTGGAGAGGAATGGAGAGTGGAGAGGAATTGAGAGTGGAGAGGAAGGGAGAGTGGAGAGGAAGGGAGACGGGAGAAGAACGGAAAGTGGAGAGGAAGGGAGAGTGGAGAGGAAGGGAGAGTGGAGAGGAAGGGAGACGGGAGAGGAAGGCAGAGTGGAGAGGAAGGGAGAGTGGAGAGGAAGGGAGACGGGAGAGGAAGGGATAGTGGAGAGGAATGGAGGATGGAGACTGGAGAGGAAGGGAGAGTGGAGAGGCATGGAGGCTGGAGAGGAAGGGAGAGTGGAGAGGAAGGGAGGATGGAGAGGAAGGGAGAGAAGAGAGGAAGGGAGGCTGGAGAGGAAGTAAGACGGGAGAGGAATGGAGAGTGGAGAGGAAGGGAGAGTGGAGAGGAAGGGAGACGGGAGAGGAAGGGAGACGGGAGAGGAAGGGAGAGTGGAGAGGAAGGGAGAGTAGAGAGGAAGGAAGACGGGAGAGGAAGGGATAGTGGAGAGGAAGGGAGAGTGGAGATGAAGGGAGACGGGAGAGGAATGGAGAGTGGAGAGGAAGGGAGAGTGGAGAGGAAGGGAGACGGGAGAGGAAGGGAGAGTGGAGAGGAAGGGAGAGTGGAGAGGAAAGGAGACGGGAGAGGAATGGAGAGTGGAGAGGAAGGGAGAGTGGAGAGGAAGGGAGACGGGAGAGGAAGAGAGAGTGGAGAGGAAGGGAGTTGGGAGAGGAAGGGAGACGGGAGAGGAAGGGAGACGGGAGAGGAAGGGAGAGTGGAGAGGAAGGGAGTTGGGAGAGGAATGGAGAGTGGAGAGGAAGGGAGAGTGGAGAGTAAGGGAGAGTGGAGAGGAAGGGAGAGTGGAGAGGAAGGGAGAGTGGAGAAAAAAGGGAGAGTAGAGAGGAAGGGATAGTGGAGAGGAATGGAGGCTGGAGACTGGAGAGGAAGGGAGAGTGGAGAGGAATGGAGGCTGGAGAGGAAGAGAGAGTGGAGAGGAAGGGAGGCTGGAGAGGAAGGGAGAGTGGAGAGGAAGGGAGGCTGGAGAGGAAGGGAGACGGGAGAGGAAGGGAGACGGGAGAGGAATGGAGAGTGGAGAGGAAGGGAGAGTGCAGAGGAAGGGAGACGGGAGAGGAAGGGAGAGTGGAGAGGAAGGGAGACGGGAGAGGAATGGAGAGTGGAGAGGAAGGGAGACGGGAGAGGAATGGAGAGTGGAGAGGAAGGGAGAGTGGAGAGGAAGGGAGACGGGAGAGGAAGGGAGAGTGGAGAGGAAGGGAGACGGGAGAGGAATGGAGAGTGGAGAGGAAGGGAGAGTGGAGAGGAAGGGAGATGGGAGAAGAAGGGAGACGGGAGAGGAATGGAAAGTGGAGAGGAAGGGAGAGTGGAGAGGAAGGGAGACGGGAGAGGAAGGGAGAGTGGAGAGGAAGGGAGATGGGAGAGGAATGGAGAGTGGAGAGGAAGGGAGAGTGGAGAGGAAGGGAGACGGGAGAGGAAGGGAGAGTGGAGAGGAAGGGAGGCTGGAGAGGAAGGGAGAGTGGAGAGGAAGGGAGGCTGGAGAGGAAGAGAGACGGGAGAGGAAGGGAGAGTGGAGAGGAAGGGAGAGTGGATAGGAAGGGAGGCTGGAGAGGAAGGGAGAGTGGAGAGGAAGGGAGAGTGGAGAGGAAAAGAGAGTGGAGAGGAAGGGAGAGTGGAGAGGAAGGGAGGCTGGAGAGGAAGGGAGAGTGGAGAGGAAGGGAGAGTGGAGAGGAAGGGAGGCTGGAGAAGAAGGGAGACGGGAGAGGGAGGGAGCTTGGAGACGAAGGGAGACTGGAGAGGAAGGGAGACTGGAGAGGAAGGGAGGCTGGAGAGGAAGAGAGACGGGAGAGGAAGGGCGAGTGGAGAGGAAGGAAGAGTAGAGAGGAAGGGAGAGTGGAGAGGAAGGGAGACTGTAGGGGAAGAGAGGCTGGAGAGGAAGAGAGAGTGGAGAGGAATGGAGGCTGGATAGGAAGGGAGGCTGGAGAGGAAGGGAGGCTGGAGAGGAAGGGATGCGGGAGAGGAAGGGAGGCTGGAGAGGAAGGGAGGCTGGAGAGGAAGGGAGAGTGGAGAGGAATGGAGAGTGGAGAGGAATGGAGAGTGGAGAGGAAGGGAGAGTGGAGAGCAAGGGGGAGTGGAGAGGAAGGGAGAGTGGAGAGGAAGGGAGAGTGGAGAGGAAGGGAGAGTGGAGAGGAAGGGAGAGTGGAGAGGAAGGGAGAGTGGACAGGAATGGAGAGTGGAGAGGAATGGAGGCTGGAGAGGAAGGGAGACGGGAGAGGAAGGGAGAGTGGAGAGGAAGGGAGGCGGGAGAAGAAGGGAGGCTGGAGAGGAAGGGAGAGTGGAGAGGAGGGGAGGCGGGAGAGGAAGGGAGGCTGGAGAGGAAGAGAGACGGGAGAGGAAGGGAGAGTGGAGAGGAAGGGAGAGTAGAGAGGAATGGAGAGTGGAGAGGAATGGAGAGTGGAGAGGAATGGAGAGTGGAGAGGAATGGAGAGTGGAGAGGAATGGAGAGTGGATAGGAAGGGAGAGTGGAGAGGAAAGGAGGCTGCAGAGGAAGGGAGGCTGGAGAGGAAGAGAGACGGGAGAGGAAGGGAGAGTGGAGAGGAATGGAGAGTGGAGAGGAATGAAGGCTGGAGAGGAATGGAGAGTGGAGAGGAATGGAGAGTGGAGAGGAAGGGAGAGTGGAGAGGAAGGGAGGCGGGAGAGGAAGGGAGGCTGGAGAGGAAGAGAGACGGGAGAGGAAGGGAGAGTGGAAAGGAATGGAGAGTGGAGAGGAATGGAGGCTGGAGAGGAAAGGAGAGTGGAGAGGAATGGAGGCTGGAGAGGAAGGGAGAGTGGAGAGGAAGGGAGGGTGGAGAGGAATGGAGAGTGGAGAGGAATGGAGGCTGGAGAGGAATGGAGAGTGGAGAGGAAGGGAGACGGGAGAGGAAGGGAGAGTGGAGAGGAAGGGAGTTGGGAGATGAATGGAGAGTGGAGAGGAAGGGAGAGTGGAGAGGAAGGGAGAGTGGAGAGGAAGGGAGAGTGGAGAGGAAGGGAGAGTGGAGAGGAAGGGAGACGGGAGAGGAACGGAAAGTGGAGAGGAAGGGAGAGTGGAGAGGAAGGGAGAGTGGAGAGGAAGGGAGACGGGAGAGAAAGGGATAGTGGAGAGGAATGGGGGCTGGAGACTGGAGAAGAAGGGAGAGTGGAGAGGAATGGAGGCTGGAGAGGAAGGGAGAGTGGAGAGGAAGGGAGGCTGGAGAGGAAGGGAGAGTGGATAGGAAGGGAGGCTGGAGAGGAAGGGAGACGGGAGAGGAATGGAGAGTGGAGAGGAAGGGAGAGTGGAGAGGAAGGGAGACGGGAGAGGAAGGGAGAGTGGAGAGGAAGGGAGAGTAGAGAGGAAGGAAGACGGGACAGGAAGAGAGAGTGGAGAGGAAGGGAGAGTGGAGAAGAAGGGAGACAGGAGAGGAATGGAGAGTGTAGAGGAAGGGAGGGTGGAGAGGAGGGGAGACGGGAGAGGAAGGGAGAGTGGAGAGGAAGGGAGAGTGGAGAGGAAGGGAGACGGGAGAGGAATGGAGAGTGGAGAGGAAGGGAGAGAGGAGAGGAAGGGAGACGGGAGAGGAAGGGAGAGTGGAGAGGAAGGGAGTTGGGAGAGGAAGGGAGACGGGAGAGGAAGGAAGAGTAGAGAGGAAGGGAGTTGGGAGAGGTTTGTAGAGTGGAGAGGAAGGGAAAGTGGAGAGGAAGAGAGAGTGGAGAGGAAGGGAGAGTGGAGAGGAAGGGAGAGTGGAGAGGAAGGGAGAGTGGAGAGGAAGGGATAGTGGAGAGGAATGGAGGCTGGAGACTGGAGAGGAAGGGAGAGTGGAGAGGAATGGAGGCTGGAGAGGAGAGAGTGGAGAGGAAGGGAGGCTGGAGAGGAAGGGAGAGTGGAGAGGAAGGGAGGCTGGAGAGGAAGGGAGCCGGGAGAGGAAGGGTGACGGGAGAGGAATGGAGAGTGGAGAGGAAGGGAGGGTGGAGAGGAAGGGAGACGGGAGAGGAAGGGAGAGTGGAGAAGAAGGGAGACGGGAGAGGAATGGAGAGTGGAGAGGAAGGGAGACGGGAGAGGAATGGAGAGTGGAGAGGAAGGGAGAGTGGAGAGGAAGGGAGACGGGAGAGGAATGGAGAGTGGAGAGGAAGGGAGACGGGAGAGGAATGGAGAGTGGAGAGGCAGGGAGAGTGGAGAGGCAGGGAGACGGGAGAGGAAGGGAGACGGGAGAGGAAGGGAGAGTGGAGAAGAAGGGAGACGGGAGAGGAATAGAGAGTGGAGAGGAAGGGAGACGGGAGAGGAATGGAGAGTGGAGAGGAAGGGAGAGTGGAGAGGAAGGGAGACGGGAGAGGAAGGGAGAGTGGAGAGGAAGGGAGACGGGAGAGGAATGGAAAGTGGAGAGGAAGGGAGAGTGAAGAGGAAGGGAGACGGGAGAGGAAGGGAGAGTGGAGAGGAAGGGAGGCTGGAGAGGAAGGGAGAGTGGAGAGGAAGGGAGGCTGGATAGGAAGGGAGACGGGAGAGGAAGGGAGAGTGGAGAGGAAGGGAGAGTAGAGAGGAAGGGAGGCTGGAGAGGAAGGAAGGCTGGAGAGGAAGAGAGACGGAAGAGGAAGGGAGAGTGGAGAGGAATGGAGAGTGGAGAGGAATGGAGAGTGGAGAGGAATGGAGGCTGGAGGAAGGGAGACTGGAGAGGAAGGGAGGCTGGAGAGGAAGGGAGAGTGGAGATGAATGGAGGCTGGAGAGGAAGGGAGACGGGAGTGGAAGAGAGGCTGGAGAGGAAGGGAGAGTGGAGAGGAAGGGAGAGTGGAGAGGAAGGGAGACTGGAGAGGAAGGGAGAGTGGAGAGGAAGGGAGGCTGGAGAAGAAGGGAGACGGGAGAGGGAGGGAGCTTGGAGACGAAGGGAGACTGGAGAGGAAGGGAGACTGGAGAGGAAGGGAGGCTGGAGAGGAAGAGAGACGGGAGAGGAAGGGAGAGTGGAGAGTGGAGAGGAATGGAGAGTGGAGAGGAAGGGAGAGTGGAGAGGAAGGGAGATGGGAGAGGAAGGGAGAGTGGAGAGGAAGGGAGATGGGAGAGGAATGGAGAGTGGAGAGGAAGGGAGAGTGGAGAGGAAGGGAGACGGGAGAGGAAGGGAGAGTGGAGAGGAAGGGAGGCTGGAGAGGAAGGGAGAGTGGAGAGGAAGGGAGACGGGAGAGGAAGGGAGACGGAAGAGGAAGGGAGAGTGGAGAGGAAGGAGACTGGAGGAATGGAGACTGGAGATGAAGGGAGACTGGAGAGGAAGGGAGACGGGATAGGAAGAGAGACTGGAGAGGAAGGGAGGCTGGAGAGGAAGGGAGGCTGGAGAGGATGGGAGAGTGGAGAGGAAGGGAGAGTGGAGAGGAAGGGAGAGTGGAGAGGAAGGAGACTGGAGGAAGGGAGACTAGAGATGAAGGGAGACTGGAGAGGAAGGGAGACGGGAGAGGAAGGGAGGCTGGAGAGGAAGGGAGGCTGGAGAGGAAGGGAGACGGAAGAGGAAGGGAGAGGAAGGAGACTGGAGGAATGGAGCCTGGAGATGAAGGGAAACTGGAGAGGAAGGGAGACGGGAGAGGAAGAGAGACTGGAGAGGAAGGGAGGCTGGAGAGGAAGAGAGTCTGGAGAGGATGGGAGAGTGGAGAGGAAGGGAGAGTGGAGATGAATGGAGAGTTGAGAGGAAGGGAGACGGGAGAGGAAGGGAGAGTGGAGAGGAAGAGAGACGGGAGAGGAAGGGAGAGTGGATAGGAATGGAGAGTGGAGAGAAAGGGAGACGGTAGAGGAAGGGAGAGTGGAGAGGAAGGGAGATTGGAGAGGAAGGGAGAGTGGAGAGGAAGGGAGACGGGAGAGGAAGAGAGACTGGAGAGGAAGGGAGGCTGGAGAGGAGGAGAGGCTGGAGAGGATGGGAGAGTGGAGAGAAAGGGAGAGTGGAGATGAAGGGAGAGTTGAGAGGAAGGGAGAAGGGAGAGGAAGGGAGTGTGGAGAGGAAGGGAGAGTGGAGAGGAAGGAGACTGGAGGAAGGTCGACTGGAGATGAAGGGAGACTGGAGAGGAAGGGAGACGGTAGAGGTAGAGAGACGGGAGAGGAAGGGAGAGTGGAGATGAAGAGAGACGGGAGAGGAAGGGAGAGTGGATAGGAATGGAGAGTGGAGAGAAAGGGAGACGGGAGAGGAAGGGAGAGTGGAGAGGAAGGGAGAGTGGAGAGGAAGGGAGAGTGGAGAGGAAGGAGACTGGAGGAAGGGAGACTAGAGATGAAGGGAGACTGGAGAGGAAGGGAGAGTGGAGAGGAAGGGAGACGGGATAGAAATGGAGACTGGAGAGGAAGGGAGAGTGGAGAGGAATGGAGGCTGGAGGAAGGGAGGCTGGAGATGAAGGGAGACTGGAGAGGAAGGGAGACGGGAGAGGAAGGGAGACTGGAGAGGAAGGGAAACGGGAGAGGAAGAGAGACGGGAGATGAAGGGAGAGTTGAGAGGAAGAGAGACTGGAGAGGGAGGGAGAGTGGAGAGGAATGGAGGCTGGAGAGGAAGGGAGGTTGGAGAGGAAGGGAGGCTGGAGAGGAAGGGAGACTGGAGAGGAAGGGAGACGGGAGAGGAATGGAGGCTGGAGAAGAAGGGAGGCTGGAGAGGAAGGGAGGCTGGAGAGGAAGGGAGAGTGGAGAGGAAGGGAGAGTGGAGAGGTAGGGAGGCTGGAGAGGAAGGGAGGCGGGTGAAGAAGGGAGGCTGTAGAGGAAGAGAGACGGGAGAGGAAGGGAGAGTGGAGAGGAATTGAGAGTGGAGAGGAAGGGAGGCTGGAGAGGAAGGGAGAGTGGAGAGGAAGGGAGAGTGGAGAGGAAGGGAGAGTGGAGAGGAAGGGAGAGTGGAGAGGAATGGAGGCTGGAGAGGAAGGGAGGCTGGAGAGGAAGAGAGACGGGAGTGGAAGGGAGAGTGGAGATGAAGGGAGAGTGGAGAGGAATGGAAGCTGGAGAGGAAGGGAGGCTGGAGAGGAAGAGAGACGGGAGAGGAAGGGAGAGTGGAGAGGAAGGGAGAGTGGAGAGGAAGGGAGAGTGGAGAGGAAGGGAGAGTGGAGAGGAAGGGAGAGTGGAGAGGAATGGAGGCTGGAGAGGAAGGGAGGCTGGAGAGGAAGAGAGACGGGAGAGGAAGGGAGAGTGGAGAGGAAGGGAGAGTGGAGAGGAAGGGAGAGTAGAGAGGAAGGGAGACTGGAGAGGAAGAGTGAGTGGAGAGGAATGGAGGCTGGAGAGGAAGGGAGGCTGGAGGGGAAGGGAGGCGGGAGAAGAAGGGAGGCTGGGGAGGAAGAGAGACGGGAGAGGAAGGGAGAGTGGAGAGGAAGGGAGAGTGGAGAGGAAGGGAGACGGGAGAGGAAGGGAGAGTGGAGAGGAAGGGAGAGTAGAGAGGAAGGAAGACGGGAGAGGAAGGGATAGTGGAGAGGAAGGGAGAGTGGAGATGAAGGGAGACGGGAGAGGAATGGAGAGTGGAGAGGAAGGGAGAGTGGAGAGGAAGGGATACGGGAGAGGAAGGGAGAGTGGAGAGGAAGGGAGAGTGGAGAGGAAAGGAGATGGGAGAGGAATGGAGAGTGGAGAGGAAGGGAGAGTGGAGAGGAAGGGAGACGGGAGAGGAAGGGAGAGTGGAGAGGAAGGAGACTGGAGGAAGGGAGACTAGAGATGAAGGGAGACTGGAGAGGAAGGGAGAGTACAGAGGAAGGGAGACGGGATAGAAATGGAGACTGGAGAGGAAGGGAGAGTGGAGAGGAATGGAGGCTGGAGGAAGGGAGGCTGGAGATGAAGGGAGACTGGAGAGGAAGGGAGACGGGAGAGGAAGGGAGACTGGAGAGGAAGGGAAACGGGAGAGGAAGAGAGACTGGAGAGGAAGGGAGAGTGGAGAGGAATGGAGGCTGGAGAGGAAGAGAGAGTGGAGAGGAAGGGAGGCTGGAGAGGAAGGGAGAGTGGAGAGGAAGGGAGGCTGGAGAGGAAGGGAGACGGGAGAGGAAGGGAGACGGGAGAGGAATGGAGAGTGGAGAGGAAGGGAGAGTGCAGAGGAAGGGAGACGGGAGAGGAAGGGAGAGTGGAGAGGAAGGGAGACGGGAGTGGAATGGAGAGTGGAGAGGAAGGGAGACGGGAGAGGAATGGAGAGTGGAGAGGAAGGGAGAGTGGAGAGGAAGGGAGACGGGAGAGGAAGAGAGAGTGGAGAGGAAGGGAGACGGGAGAGGAATGGAGAGTGGAGAGGAAGGGAGAGTGGAGAGGAAGGGAGATGGGAGAGGAAGGGAGACGGGAGAGGAATGGAAAGTGGAGAGGAAGGGAGAGTGGAGAGGAAGGGAGACGGGAGAGGAAGGGAGAGTGGAAAGGAAGGGAGATGGGAGAGGAATGGAGAGTGGAGAGGAAGGGAGAGTGGAGAGGAAGGGAGACGGGAGAGGAAGGGAGAGTGGAGAGGAAGGGAGGCTGGAGAGGAAGGGAGAGTGGAGAGGAAGGGAGGCTGGAGAGGAAGAGAGACGGGAGAGGAAGGGAGAGTGGAGAGGAAGGGAGAGTGGATAGGAAGGGAGGCTGGAGAGGAAGGGAGAGTGGAGAGTAAGGGAGAGTGGAGAGGAAAAGAGAGTGGAGAGGAAGGGAGAGTGGAGAGGAAGGGAGGCTGGAGAGGAAGGGAGAGTGGAGAGGAAGGGAGAGTGGAGAGGAAGGGAGGCTGGAGAAGAAGGGAGACGGGAGAGGGAGGGAGCTTGGAGACGAAGGGAGACTGGAGAGGAAGGGAGACTGGAGAGGAAGGGAGGCTGGAGAGGAAGAGAGACGGGAGAGGAAGGGCGAGTGGAGAGGAAGGAAGAGTAGAGAGGAAGGGAGAGTGGAGAGGAAGGGAGACTGTAGGGGAAGAGAGGCTGGAGAGGAAGGGAGAGTGGAGAGGAATGGAGGCTGGATAGGAAGGGAGGCTGGAGAGGAAGGGAGGCTGGAGAGGAAGGGATGCGGGAGAGGAAGGGAGGCTGGAGAGGAAGGGAGGCTGGAGAGGAAGGGAGAGTGGAGAGGAATGGAGAGTGGAGAGGAAGGGAGAGTGGAGAGCAAGGGGGAGTGGAGAGGAAGGGAGAGTGGAGAGGAAGGGAGAGTGGAGAGGAAGGGAGAGTGGAGAGGAAGGGAGAGTGGAGAGGAAGGGAGAGTGGACAGGAATGGAGAGTGGAGAGGAATGGAGGCTGGAGAGGAAGGGAGACGGGAGAGGAAGGGAGAGTGGAGAGGAAGGGAGGCGGGAGAAGAAGGGAGGCTGGAGAGGAAGGGAGAGTGGAGAGGAGGGGAGGCGGGAGAGGAAGGGAGGCTGGAGAGGAAGAGAGACGGGAGAGGAAGGGAGAGTGGAGAGGAAGGGAGAGTAGAGAGGAATGGAGAGTGGAGAGGAATGGAGAGTGGAGAGGAATGGAGAGTGGAGAGGAATGGAGAGTGGAGAGGAATGGAGAGTGGATAGGAAGGGAGAGTGGAGAGGAAAGGAGGCTGCAGAGGAAGGGAGGCTGGAGAGGAAGAGAGACGGGAGAGGAAGGGAGAGTGGAGAGGAATGGAGAGTGGAGAGGAATGGAGGCTGGAGAGGAATGGAGAGTGGAGAGGAATGGAGAGTGGAGAGGAAGGGAGAGTGGAGAGGAAGGGAGGCGGGAGAGGAAGGGAGGCTGGAGAGGAAGAGAGACGGGAGAGGAAGGGAGAGTGGAAAGGAATGGAGAGTGGAGAGGAATGGAGGCTGGAGAGGAAAGGAGAGTGGAGAGGAATGGAGGCTGGAGAGGAAGGGAGAGTGGAGAGGAAGGGAGGGTGGAGAGGAATGGAGAGTGGAGAGGAATGGAGGCTGGAGAGGAATGGAGAGTGGAGAGGAAGGGAGACGGGAGAGGAAGGGAGAGTGGAGAGGAAGGGAGTTGGGAGATGAATGGAGAGTGGAGAGGAAGGGAGAGTGGAGAGGAAGGGAGAGTGGAGAGGAAGGGAGAGTGGAGAGGAAGGGAGAGTGGAGAGGAAGGGAGACGGGAGAGGAACGGAAAGTGGAGAGGAAGGGAGAGTGGAGAGGAAGGGAGAGTGGAGAGGAAGGGAGACGGGAGAGAAAGGGATAGTGGAGAGGAATGGGGGCTGGAGACTGGAGAAGAAGGGAGAGTGGAGAGGAATGGAGGCTGGAGAGGAAGGGAGAGTGGAGAGGAAGGGAGGCTGGAGAGGAAGGGAGAGTGGATAGAAAGGGAGGCGGGAGAGGAAGGGAGACGGGAGAGGAAAGGAGAGTGGAGAGGAAGGGAGAGTGGAGAGGAAGGGAGACGGGAGAGGAAGGGAGAGTGGAGAGGAAGGGAGAGTAGAGAGGAAGGAAGACGGGAGAGGAAGAGAGAGTGGAGAGGAAGGGAGAGTGGAGAAGAAGGGAGACAGGAGAGGAATGGAGAGTGTAGAGGAAGGGAGAGTGGAGAGGAGGGGAGACGGGAGAGGAAGGGAGAGTGGAGAGGAAGGGAGAGTGGAGAGGAAGGGAGACGGGAGAGGAATGGAGAGTGGAGAGGAAGGGAGAGAGGAGAGGAAGGGAGACGGAGAGGAAGGGAGAGTGGAGAGGAAGGGAGTTGGGAGAGGAAGGGAGACGGGAGAGGAAGGAAGAGTAGAGAGGAAGGGAGTTGGGAGAGGTTTGTAGAGTGGAGAGGAAGGGAAAGTGGAGAGGAAGAGAGAGTGGAGAGGAAGGGAGAGTGGAGAGGAAGGGAGAGTGGAGAGGAAGGGAGAGTGGAGAGGAAGGGATAGTGGAGAGGAATGGAGGCTGGAGACTGGAGAGGAAGGGAGAGTGGAGAGGAATGGAGGCTGGAGAGGAGAGAGTGGAGAGGAAGGGAGGCTGGAGAGGAAGGGAGAGTGGAGAGGAAGGGAGGCTGGAGAGGAAGGGAGACGGGAGAGGAAGGGAGAGTGGAGAAGAAGGGAGACGGGAGAGGAATGGAGAGTGGAGAGGAAGGGAGACGGGAGAGGAATGGAGAGTGGAGAGGAAGGGAGAGTGGAGAGGAAGGGAGACGGGAGAGGAATGGAGAGTGGAGAGGAAGGGAGACGGGAGAGGAATGGAGAGTGGAGAGGAAGGGAGAGTGGAGAGGCAGGGAGACGGGAGAGGAAGGGAGACGGGAGAGGAAGGGAGAGTGGAGAAGAAGGGAGACGGGAGAGGAATAGAGAGTGGAGAGGAAGGGAGACGGGAGAGGAATGGAGAGTGGAGAGGAAGGGAGAGTGGAGAGGAAGGGAGACGGGAGAGGAAGGGAGAGTGGAGAGGAAGGGAGACGGGAGAGGAATGGAAAGTGGAGAGGAAGGGAGAGTGGAGAGGAAGGGAGACGGGAGAGGAAGGGAGAGTGGAGAGGAAGGGAGGCTGGAGAGGAAGGGAGAGTGGAGAGGAAGGGAGGCTGGATAGGAAGGGAGACGGGAGAGGAAGGGAGAGTGGAGAGGAAGGGAGAGTGGAGAGGAAGGGAGGCTGGAGAGGAAGGAAGGCTGGAGAGGAAGAGAGACGGAAGAGGAAGGGAGAGTGGAGAGGAATGGAGAGTGGAGAGGAATGGAGAGTGGAGAGGAATGGAGGCTGGAGGAAGGGAGACTGGAGAGGAAGGGAGGCTGGAGAGGAAGGGAGAGTGGAGATGAATGGAGGCTGGAGAGGAAGGGAGACGGGAGTGGAAGAGAGGCTGGAGAGGAAGGGAGAGTGGAGAGGAAGGGAGAGTGGAGAGGAAGGGAGACTGGAGAGGAAGGGAGAGTGGAGAGGAAGGGAGGCTGGAGAAGAAGGGAGACGGGAGAGGGAGGGAGCTTGGAGACAAAGGGAGACTGGAGAGGAAGGGAGACTGGAGAGGAAGGGAGGCTGGAGAGGAAGAGAGACGGGAGAGGAAGGGAGAGTGGAGAGTGGAGAGGAATGGAGAGTGGAGAGGAAGGGAGATGGGAGAGGAATGGAGAGTGGAGAGGAAGGGAGAGTGGAGAGGAAGGGAGACGGGAGAGGAAGGGAGAGTGGAGAGGAAGGGTGGCTGGAGAGGAAGGGAGAGTGGAGAGGAAGGGTGGCTGGAGAGGAAGGGAGACGGGAGAGGAAGGGAGAGTGGAGAGGAAGGGAGAGTGGAGAGGAAGGGAGGCTGGAGAGGAAGGGAGAGTGGAGAGGAAGGGAGAGTGGAGAGGAAAGTAGAGTGGAGAGGAAGGGAGAGTGGAGAGGAAGGGAGGCTGGAGAGGAAGGGAGAGTGTAGAGGAAGGGAGAGTGGAGAGGAAGGGAGGCTGGAGAGGAAGGGGAGAGTTGAGAGGAAGGGAGAGTGGAGAGGAAGGGAGACTGGAGAGGAAGGAAGGCTGGAGAGGAAGAGAGACGGAAGAGGAAGGGAGAGTGGAGAGGAATGGAGAGTGGAGAGGAATGGAGAGTGGAGAGGAATGGAGGCTGGAGGAAGGGAGACTGGAGAGGAAGGGAGAGTGGAGACGAATGGAGGCTGGAGAGGAAGGGAGACGGGAGAGGAAGGGAGGCTTGAGAGGAAGGGAGAGTGGAGAGGAAGGGAGAGTGGAGAGGAAGGGAGACTGGAGAGGAAGGGAGAATGGAGAGGAAGGGAGGCTGGAGAAGAAGGGAGACGGAAGAGGGAGGGAGCTTGTAGACGAAGGTAGACTGGATAGGAAGGGAGACTGGAGAGGAAGGGGGGCTGGAGAGGAAGAGAGACGGGAGAGGAAGGGAGAGTGGAGAGGAATGGAGAGTGGAGAGGAATGGAGAGTGGAGAGGAATGGAGAGTGGAGAGGAATGGAGGCTGGAGAGGAAGGGAGGCTGGAGAGGAAGGGAGAGTGGAGAGGAAGGAAGAGTAGAGAGGAAGGGAGAGTGGAGAGGAAGGGAGACTGTAGGGGAAGAGAGGCTGGAGAGGAAGGGAGAGTGGAGAGGAATGGAGGCTGGATAGGAAGGGAGGCTGGAGAGGAAGGGAGGCAGGAGAGGAAGGGATGCGGGAGAGGAAGGGAGGCTGGAGAGGAAGGGAGGCTGGAGAGGAAGGGAGAGTGGAGAGGAATGGAGAGTGGAGATGAATGGAGAGTGGAGAGGAAGGGAGAGTGGAGAGCAAGGGGGAGTGGAGAGGAAGGGAGAGTGGAGAGGAAGGGAGAGTTGAGAGGAAGGGAGAGTGGAGAGGAAGGGAGAGTGGAGAGGAAGGGAGAGTGGACAGGAATGGAGAGTGGAGAGGAATGGAGGCTGGAGAGGAAGGGAGACGGGAGAGGAAGGGAGAGTGGAGAGGAAGGGAGGCGGGAGAAGAAGGGAGGCTGGAGAGGAAGGGAGAGTGGAGAGGAGGGGAGGCGGGAGAGGAAGGGAGGCTGGAGAGGAAGAGAGACGGGAGAGGAAGGGAGAGTAGAGAGGAAGGGAGAGTAGAGAGGAATTGAGAGTGGAGAGGAATGGAGAGTGGAGAGGAATGGAGAGTGGAGAGGAATGGAGAGTGGAGAGGAATGGAGAGTGGAGAGGAATGGAGAGTGGATAGGAAGGGAGAGTGGAGAGGAAAGGAGGCTGCAGAGGAAGGGAGGCTGGAGAGGAAGAGAGACGGGAGAGGAAGGGAGAGTGGAGAGGAATGGAGAGTGGAGAAGAATGGAGGCTGGAGAGGAATGGAGAGTGGAGAGGAATGGAGAGTGGAGAGGAAGGGAGAGTAGAGAGGAAGGGAGAGTGGAGAGGAAGGGAGGCGGGAGAGGAAGGGAGGCTGGAGAGGAAGAGAGACGGGAGAGGAAGGGAGAGTGGAGAGGAATGGAGAGTGGAGAGGAATGTAGGCTGGAGAGGAAAAGAGAGTGGAGAGGAATGGAGGCTGGAGAGGAAGGGAGAGTGGAGAGGAAGGGAGGGTGGAGAGGAATGGAGAGTGGAGAGGAATGGAGGCTGGAGAGGAATGGAGAGTGGAGAGGAAGGGAGATGGGAGAGGAAGGGAGAGTGGAGAGGAAGGGAGTTGGGAGATGAATGGAGAGTGGAGAGGAAGGGAGAGTGGAGAGGAAGGGAGAGTGGAGAGGAAGGGAGAGTGGAGAAGAAGGGAGAGTGGAGAGGAAGGGAGACGGGAGAGGAACGGAAAGTGGAGAGGACGGGAGAGTGGAGAGGAAGGGAGAGTGAAGAGGAAGGGAGACGGGAGAGGAAGGGATAGTGGAGAGGAATGGAGGCTGGAGACTGGAGAGGAAGGGAGAGTGGAGAGGAATAGAGGCTGGAGAGGAAGGGAGAGTGGAGAGGAAGGGAGGCTGGAGAGGAAGGGAGAGTGGAGAGGAAGGGAGAGTGGAGAGGAAGGGAGACGGGAGAGGAAGGGAGAGTGGAGAGGAAGGGAGAGTAGAGAGGAAGGAAGACGGGAGAGGAAGAGAGAGTGGAGAGGAAGGGAGAGTGGAGAAGAAGGGAGACGGGAGAGGAATGGAGAGTGGAGAGGAAGGGAGAGTGGAGAGGAAGGGAGACGGGAGAGGAAGGGAGAGTGGGGAGGAAGGGAGAGTGGAGAGGAAGGGAGACGGGAGAGGAATGGAGAGTGGAGAGGAAGGGAGAGTGGAGAGGAAGGGAGGCGGGAGAGGATGGGAGAGTGGAGAGGAAGGGAGTTGGGAGAGGAAGGGAGACGGGAGAGGAAGGGAGAGTGGAGAGGAAGGGAGTTGGGAGAGGAATGGAGAGTGGAGAGGAAGGGAGAGTGGAGAGGAAGGGAGAGTGGAGAGGAAGGGAGAGTGGAGAGGAAGGGAGAGTGGAGAGGAAGGGAGAGTGGAGAGGAAGGGAGAGTGGAGAGGAAGGGAGAGTGGAGAGGAAGGGAGAGTGGAGAGGAATGGAGAGTGGAGAGGAATGGAGGCTGGAGATGAATGGAGAGTGGAGAGTAATGGAGAGTGGAGAGGAAGGGAGAGTGAAGAGGAGGGGAGGCTGGAGAGGAAGGGAGACGGGAGAGGAAGGGAGACGGGGAGGAATGGAGGCTGGAGAGGAAGGGAGGCTGGGGAGGAAGGGAGACGAGAGAAGAAGGGAGACGGGAGGGGAAGAGAGACGGGAGAGGAAGGGAGACTGGAGAGGAAGGGAGAGTGGAGAGGATGGAGACTGGAGGAAGAGAGACTGGAGATGAAGGGAGACTGGAGATGAAGGGAGACTGGAGAGGAAGGGAGGCTGGAGAGGAAGGGAGACGGGAGAGGAAGAGAGACGGGAGATGAAGGGAGACTGGAGAGGAAGGGAGAGTGGAGAGGAATGGAGAGTGGAGAGGAATGGAGAGTGGAGAGGAAGGGAGAGTGAAATCCATCCATACAAAATATTCGGACTAAATTTATTTAAAAAAAAGAGTGGAGAGGAAGGGAGACTGGAGAGGAAGTGAGGCTGGAGAGGAAGAGAGACGGCAGAGGAAGGGAGACGGGAGAGGAAGGGAGCCGGGAGAGGAAGGGAGACGGGAGAGGAAGAGAGACGGGAGAGGAAGGGAGACTGGAGAGGAAGGGAGAGTGGAGAGGAAGGAGACTGGAGGAAGGGAGACTGGAGAGGAAGGGAGGCTGGAGAGGAAGGGAGAGTGGAGAGGAAGGGAGACGGGAGAGGAAGAGAGACGGGAGAGGAAGGGAGAGTGGAGAGAAAGGGAGAGTTGAGAGGAAGGAGACTGGAGGAAGGAAGACTGGAGATGAAGGGAGAGTGGAGAGGAAGGGAGGCTGGAGAGAAAGGGAGAGTGGAGAGGAAGGGAGGCTGGAGAGGAAGGGAGACGGGAGAGTAAGAGGGACGGGAGAGGAAGGGAGACTGGACAGGAAGGGAGACTGGAGAGGAAGGGAGACTGGAGAGGAAGGGAGACTGGAGAGGAAGGGAGGCTGGAGAGGAAGGGAGATGGCAGAGGAAGAGAGACGGGAGAGGAAGGGAGAGTGGAGAGGAATGGAGAGTTGAGAGCAAGGAGACTGGAGGAAGGGAGACTGGAGATGAAGGGAGGCTGGAGAGGAAGGGAGGCTGTAGAGGAAGGGAGAGTGGAGAGGAAGGGAGGCTGGGGAGGAAGGGAGGCTCGAGAGGAAGGGAGAGTGGAGAGGAAGGGAGGCTGGAAAGGAAGGGAGAGTGGAGAGGAAGGGAGAGTGGAGAGGAAGAGAGACTGGAGAGGAAGGGAGAGTGGAGAGGAAGGGAGAGTGGAGAGGAAGGGAGAGTGGAGAGGAAGGGAGACGGGAGAGGAATGAAGACTGGAGAGGAAGGGAGGCTGGAGAGGAAGGGAGACGGGAGAGGAAGGGAGAGTGCAGAGGAATGGAGGCTGGAGGAAGGGAGACGGGAGAGGAAGAGAGGCTGGGGAGAAAGGGAGAGTGGAGAAGAATGGAGAGTAGAGAGGAAGGAGACTGGAGGAAGGGAGACTGGAGATGAAGGGAGGCTGGAGAGGAAGGGAGAGTGGAGAGGAAGGGAGAGTGGAGAGGGATGGAGGCTGGAGAGGAAGGCAGGCTGGAGAGGAAGAGAGAGTGGAGAGGAAGGGAGACTGGAGAGGAATGGAGGCTGGGGAAGAAGGGAGACGGGAGAGAAAGGGATGCTGGAGAGGAAGGGAGAGTGGAGAGGAAGGGAAACGGAAGAGGAAGGGAGAGTGGAGAGGAAGGGAGACGGAAGAGGAAGGGAGAGTGGAGAGGAAGGGAGAGTGGAGGGGAAGGGAGGCTGGAGAGGAAAGGAGAGTGGAGAGGAAGGGAGAGTGGAGAGGAATGGAGGCTGGAGAGGAAGGGAGGCTGGAGAGGAAGGGAGACTGGAGAGGAAGGGAGGCTGGAGATGAAGGAAGACTGGAGAGGAAGGGAGGCTGGAGAGGAAGGGTGAGTGGAGAGGAAGGGAGAGTGGATAGGAATGGAGGCTGGAGAGGAAGGAAGGCTGGAGAGGAAGGGAGAGTGGAGAGGAAGGGAGACGGAAGAGGAAGGGAGAGTGGAGAGGAAGGAGACTGGAAGAAGGGAGAGTGGAGAGGAAGGAGACTGGAGGAAGGGAGACTGGAGATGAAGGGAGACTGGAGAGGAAGGGAGACGGGAGAGGAAGGGAGGCTGGAGAGGAAGGGAGACGAGAGAGGAAGGGAGGCTGGAGAGGAAGAGAGACGGGAGAGGAATTGAAACGGGATAGGAAGGGAGACTGGAGAGGAAGGGAGACGGGAGAGGAAGGGAGACGGAAGAGGAAGGGAGAGTGGAGAGGAAGGAGACTGGAGGAATGGAGACTGGAGATGAAGGGAGACTGGAGAGGAAGGGAGACGGGATAGGAAGAGAGACTGGAGAGGAAGGGAGGCTGGAGAGGAAGGGAGGCTGGAGAGGATGGGAGAGTGGAGAGGAAGGGAGAGTGGAGAGGAAGGGAGAGTGGAGAGGAAGGAGACTGGAGGAAGGGAGACTAGAGATGAAGGGAGACTGGAGAGGAAGGGAGACGGGAGAGGAAGGGAGGCTGGAGAGGAAGGGAGGCTGGAGAGGAAGGGAGACGGAAGAGGAAGGGAGAGGAAGGAGACTGGAGGAATGGAGCCTGGAGATGAAGGGAAACTGGAGAGGAAGGGAGACGGGAGAGGAAGAGAGACTGGAGAGGAAGGGAGGCTGGAGAGGAAGAGAGGCTGGAGAGGATGGGAGAGTGGAGAGGAAGGGAGAGTGGAGATGAATGGAGAGTTGAGAGGAAGGGAGACGGGAGAGGAAGGGAGAGTGGAGAGGAAGAGAGACGGGAGAGGAAGGGAGAGTGGATAGGAATGGAGAGTGGAGAGAAAGGGAGACGGGAGAGGAAGGGAGAGTGGAGAGGAAGGGAGATTGGAGAGGAAGGGAGAGTGGAGAGGAAGGGAGACGGGAGAGGAAGAGAGACTGGAGAGGAAGGGAGGCTGGAGAGGAGGAGAGGCTGGAGAGGATGGGAGAGTGGAGAGAAAGGGAGAGTGGAGATGAAGGGAGAGTTGAGAGGAAGGGAGAAGGGAGAGGAAGGGAGTGTGGAGAGGAAGGGAGAGTGGAGAGGAAGGAGACTGGAGGAAGGTCGACTGGAGATGAAGGGAGACTGGAGAGGAAGGGAGACGGTAGAGGTAGAGAGACGGGAGAGGAAGGGAGAGTGGAGATGAAGAGAGACGGGAGAGGAAGGGAGAGTGGAGAGGAAGGGAGAGTGGAGAGGAAGGGAGAGTGGAGAGGAAGGAGACTGGAGGAAGGGAGACTAGAGATGAAGGGAGACTGGAGAGGAAGGGAGAGTGGAGAGGAAGGGAGACGGGATAGAAATGGAGACTGGAGAGGAAGGGAGAGTGGAGAGGAATGGAGGCTGGAGGAAGGGAGGCTGGAGATGAAGGGAGACTGGAGAGGAAGGGAGACGGGAGAGGAAGGGAGACTGGAGAGGAAGGGAAACGGGAGAGGAAGAGAGACGGGAGAGGAAGGGAGAGTTGAGAGGAAGAGAGACTGGAGAGGGAGGGAGAGTGGAGAGGAATGGAGGCTGGAGAGGAAGGGAGGCTGGAGAGGAAGGGAGGCTGGAGAGGAAGGGAGACTGGAGAGGAAGGGAGACGGGAGAGGAATGGAGGCTGGAGAAGAAGGGAGGCTGGAGAGGAAGGGAGGCTGGAGAGGAAGGGAGAGTGGAGAGGAAGGGAGAGTGGAGAGGTAGGGAGGCTAGAGAGGAAGGGAGGCGGGTGAAGAAGGGAGGCTGTAGAGGAAGAGAGACGGGAGAGGAAGGGAGAGTGGAGAGGAATTGAGAGTGGAGAGGAAGGGAGGCTGGAGAGGAAGGGAGAGTGGAGAGGAAGGGAGAGTGGAGAGGAAGGGAGAGTGGAGAGGAAGGGAGAGTGGAGAGGAATGGAGGCTGGAGAGGAAGGGAGGCTGGAGAGGAAGAGAGACGGGAGTGGAAGGGAGAGTGGAGATGAAGGGAGAGTGGAGAGGAATGGAGGCTGGAGAGGAAGGGAGGCTGGAGAGGAAGAGAGACGGGAGAGGAAGGGAGAGTGGAGAGGAAGGGAGAGTGGAGAGGAAGGGAGAGTGGAGAGGAATGGAGGCTGGAGAGGAAGGGAGGCTGGAGAGGAAGAGAGACGGGAGAGGAAGGGAGAGTGGAGAGGAAGGGAGACGGGAGAGGAATGGAGAGTGGAGAGGAAGGGAGAGTGGAGAGGAAGGGAGACGGGAGAGGAAGGGAGAGTGGAGAGGAAGGGAGACGGGAGAGGAATGGAAAGTGGAGAGGAAGGGAGAGTGGAGAGGAAGGGAGACGGGAGAGGAAGGGAGAGTGGAGAGGAAGGGAGAGTGGAGAAGAAGGGAGACGGGAGAGGAATAGAGAGTGGAGAGGAAGGGAGACGGGAGAGGAATGGAGAGTGGAGAGGAAGGGAGAGTGGAGAGGAAGGGAGACGGGAGAGGAAGGGAGAGTGGAGAGGAAGGGAGACGGGAGAGGAATGGAAAGTGGAGAGGAAGGGAGAGTGGAGAGGAAGGGAGACGGGAGAGGAAGGGAGAGTGGAGAGGATGGGAGGCTGGAGAGGAAGGGAGAGTGGAGAGGAAGGGAGGCTGGATAGGAAGGGAGACGGGAGAGGAAGGGAGAGTGGAGAGGAAGGGAGAGTGGAGAGGAAGGGAGGCTGGAGAGGAAGGAAGGCTGGAGAGGAAGAGAGACGGAAGAGGAAGGGAGAGTGGAGAGGAATGGAGAGTGGAGAGGAATGGAGAGTGGAGAGGAATGGAGGCTGGAGGAAGGGAGACTGGAGAGGAAGGGAGGCTGGAGAGGAAGGGAGAGTGGAGATGAATGGAGGCTGGAGAGGAAGGGAGACGGGAGTGGAAGAGAGGCTGGAGAGGAAGGGAGAGTGGAGAGGAAGGGAGAGTGGAGAGGAAGGGAGACTGGAGAGGAAGGGAGAGTGGAGAGGAAGGGAGGCTGGAGAAGAAGGGAGACGGGAGAGGGAGGGAGCTTGGAGACGAAGGGAGACTGGAGAGGAAGGGAGACTGGAGAGGAAGGGAGGCTGGAGAGGAAGAGAGACGGGAGAGGAAGGGAGAGTGGAGAGTGGAGAGGAATGGAGAGTGGAGAGGAAGGGAGAGTGGAGAGGAAGGGAGATGGGAGAGGAAGGGAGAGTGGAGAGGAAGGGAGATGGGAGAGGAATGGAGAGTGGAGAGGAAGGGAGAGTGGAGAGGAAGGGAGACGGGAGAGGAAGGGAGAGTGGAGAGGAAGGGTGGCTGGAGAGGAAGGGAGAGTGGAGAGGAAGGGTGGCTGGAGAGGAAGGGAGACGGGAGAGGAAGGGAGAGTGGAGAGGAAGGGAGAGTGGAGAGGAAGGGAGGCTGGAGAGGAAGGGAGAGTGGAGAGGAAGGGAGAGTGGAGAGGAAAGTAGAGTGGAGAGGAAGGGAGAGTGGAGAGGAAGGGAGGCTGGAGAGGAAGGGAGAGTGGAGAGGAAGGGAGAGTGGAGAGGAAGGGAGGCTGGAGAGGAAGGGGAGAGTTGAGAGGAAGGGAGAGTGGAGAGGAAGGGAGACTGGAGAGGAAGGAAGGCTGGAGAGGAAGAGAGACGGAAGAGGAAGGGAGAGTGGAGAGGAATGGAGAGTGGAGAGGAATGGAGAGTGGAGAGGAATGGAGGCTGGAGGAAGGGAGACTGGAGAGGAAGGGAGAGTGGAGACGAATGGAGGCTGGAGAGGAAGGGAGACGGGAGAGGAAGGGAGGCTTGAGAGGAAGGGAGAGTGGAGAGGAAGGGAGATTGGAGAGGAAGGGAGACTGGAGAGGAAGGGAGAATGGAGAGGAAGGGAGGCTGGAGAAGAAGGGAGACGGAAGAGGGAGGGAGCTTGTAGACGAAGGTAGACTGGATAGGAAGGGAGACTGGAGAGGAAGGGGGCTGGAGAGGAAGAGAGACGGGAGAGGAAGGGAGAGTGGAGAGGAATGGAGAGTGGAGAGGAATGGAGAGTGGAGAGGAATGGAGAGTGGAGAGGAATGGAGGCTGGAGAGGAAGGGAGGCTGGAGAGGAAGGGAGAGTGGAGAGGAAGGAAGAGTAGAGAGGAAGGGAGAGTGGAGAGGAAGGGAGACTGTAGGGGAAGAGAGGCTGGAGAGGAAGGGAGAGTGGAGAGGAATGGAGGCTGGATAGGAAGGGAGGCTGGAGAGGAAGGGAGGCAGGAGAGGAAGGGATGCGGGAGAGGAAGGGAGGCTGGAGAGGAAGGGAGGCTGGAGAGGAAGGGAGAGTGGAGAGGAATGGAGAGTGGAGATGAATGGAGAGTGGAGAGGAAGGGAGAGTGGAGAGCAAGGGGGAGTGGAGAGGAAGGGAGAGTGGTTTAGGAAGGGAGAGTTGAGAGGAAGGGAGAGTGGAGAGGAAGGGAGAGTGGAGAGGAAGGGGAGTGGACAGGAATGGAGAGTGGAGAGGAATGGAGGCTGGAGAGGAAGGGAGACGGGAGAGGAAGGGAGAGTGGAGAGGAAGGGAGGCGGGAGAAGAAGGGAGGCTGGAGAGGAAGGGAGAGTGGAGAGGAGGGGAGGCGGGAGAGGAAGGGAGGCTGGAGAGGAAGAGAGACGGGAGAGGAAGGGAGAGTAGAGAGGAAGGGAGAGTAGAGAGGAATTGAGAGTGGAGAGGAATGGAGAGTGGAGAGGAATGGAGAGTGGAGAGGAATGGAGAGTGGAGAGGAATGGAGAGTGGAGAGGAATGGAGAGTGGATAGGAAGGGAGAGTGGAGAGGAAAGGAGGCTGCAGAGGAAGGGAGGCTGGAGAGGAAGAGAGACGGGAGAGGAAGGGAGAGTGGAGAGGAATGGAGAGTGGAGAAGAATGGAGGCTGGAGAGGAATGGAGAGTGGAGAGGAATGGAGAGTGGAGAGGAAGGGAGAGTAGAGAGGAAGGGAGAGTGGAGAGGAAGGGAGGCGGGAGAGGAAGGGAGGCTGGAGAGGAAGAGAGACGGGAGAGGAAGGGAGAGTGGAGAGGAATGGAGAGTGGAGAGGAATGTAGGCTGGAGAGGAAAAGAGAGTGGAGAGGAATGGAGGCTGGAGAGGAAGGGAGAGTGGAGAGGAAGGGAGGGTGGAGAGGAATGGAGAGTGGAGAGGAATGGAGGCTGGAGAGGAATGGAGAGTGGAGAGGAAGGGAGATGGGAGAGGAAGGGAGAGTGGAGAGGAAGGGAGTTGGGAGATGAATGGAGAGTGGAGAGGAAGGGAGAGTGGAGAGGAAGGGAGAGTGGAGAGGAAGGGAGAGTGGAGAAGAAGGGAGAGTGGAGAGGAAGGGAGACGGGAGAGGAACGGAAAGTGGAGAGGACGGGAGAGTGGAGAGGAAGGGAGAGTGAAGAGGAAGGGAGACGGGAGAGGAAGGGATAGTGGAGAGGAATGGAGGCTGGAGACTGGAGAGGAAGGGAGAGTGGAGAGGAATAGAGGCTGGAGAGGAAGGGAGAGTGGAGAGGAAGGGAGGCTGGAGAGGAAGGGAGAGTGGAGAGGAAGGGAGAGTGGAGAGGAAGGGAGACGGGAGAGGAAGGGAGAGTGGAGAGGAAGGGAGAGTAGAGAGGAAGGAAGACGGGAGAGGAAGAGAGAGTGGAGAGGAAGGGAGAGTGGAGAAGAAGGGAGACGGGAGAGGAATGGAGAGTGGAGAGGAAGGGAGAGTGGAGAGGAAGGGAGACGGGAGAGGAAGGGAGAGTGGGGAGGAAGGGAGAGTGGAGAGGAAGGGAGACGGGAGAGGAATGGAGAGTGGAGAGGAAGGGAGAGTGGAGAGGAAGGGAGGCGGGAGAGGATGGGAGAGTGGAGAGGAAGGGAGTTGGGAGAGGAAGGGAGACGGGAGAGGAAGGGAGAGTGGAGAGGAAGGGAGTTGGGAGAGGAATGGAGAGTGGAGAGGAAGGGAGAGTGGAGAGGAAGGGAGAGTGGAGAGGAAGGGAGAGTGGAGAGGAAGGGAGAGTGGAGAGGAAGGGAGAGTGGAGAGGAATGGAGAGTGGAGAGGAATGGAGGCTGGAGATGAATGGAGAGTGGAGAGGAATGGAGAGTGGAGAGGAAGGGAGAGTGAAGAGGAGGGGAGGCTGGAGAGGAAGGGAGACGGGAGAGGAAGGGAGACGGGGAGGAATGGAGGCTGGAGAGGAAGGGAGGCTGGGGAGGAAGGGAGACGAGAGAAGAAGGGAGACGGGAGGGGAAGAGAGACGGGAGAGGAAGGGAGACTGGAGAGGAAGGGAGAGTGGAGAGGATGGAGACTGGAGGAAGAGAGACTGGAGATGAAGGGAGACTGGAGATGAAGGGAGACTGGAGAGGAAGGGAGGCTGGAGAGGAAGGGAGACGGGAGAGGAAGAGAGACGGGAGATGAAGGGAGACTGGAGAGGAAGGGAGAGTGGAGAGGAATGGAGAGTGGAGAGGAATGGAGAGTGGAGAGGAAGGGAGAGTGAAATCCATCCATACAAAACATTCGGACTAAATTTATTTAAAAAAAAGAGTGGAGAGGAAGGGAGACTGGAGAGGAAGTGAGGCTGGAGAGGAAGAGAGACGGCAGAGGAAGGGAGACGGGAGAGGAAGGGAGCCGGGAGAGGAAGGGAGACGGGAGAGGAAGAGAGACGGGAGAGGAAGGGAGACTGGAGAGGAAGGGAGAGTGGAGAGGAAGGAGACTGGAGGAAGGGAGACTGGAGAGGAAGGGAGGCTGGAGAGGAAGGGAGAGTGGAGAGGAAGGGAGACGGGAGAGGAAGAGAGACGGGAGAGGAAGGGAGAGTGGAGAGAAAGGGAGAGTTGAGAGGAAGGAGACTGGAGGAAGGAAGACTGGAGATGAAGGGAGAGTGGAGAGGAAGGGAGGCTGGAGAGAAAGGGAGAGTGGAGAGGAAGGGAGGCTGGAGAGGAAGGGAGACGGGAGAGTAAGAGGGACGGGAGAGGAAGGGAGACTGGACAGGAAGGGAGACTGGAGAGGAAGGGAGACTGGAGAGGAAGGGAGACTGGAGAGGAAGGGAGGCTGGAGAGGAAGGGAGATGGCAGAGGAAGAGAGACGGGAGAGGAAGGGAGAGTGGAGAGGAATGGAGAGTTGAGAGCAAGGAGACTGGAGGAAGGGAGACTGGAGATGAAGGGAGGCTGGAGAGGAAGGGAGGCTGTAGAGGAAGGGAGAGTGGAGAGGAAGGGAGGCTGGGGAGGAAGGGAGGCTCGAGAGGAAGGGAGAGTGGAGAGGAAGGGAGGCTGGAAAGGAAGGGAGAGTGGAGAGGAAGGGAGAGTGGAGAGGAAGAGAGACTGGAGAGGAAGGGAGAGTGGAGAGGAAGGGAGAGTGGAGAGGAAGGGAGAGTGGAGAGGAAGGGAGACGGGAGAGGAATGGAGACTGGAGAGGAAGGGAGGCTGGAGAGGAAGGGAGACGGGAGAGGAAGGGAGAGTGGAGAGGAATGGAGGCTGGAGGAAGGGAGACGGGAGAGGAAGAGAGGCTGGGGAGAAAGGGAGAGTGGAGAAGAATGGAGAGTAGAGAGGAAGGAGACTGGAGGAAGGGAGACTGGAGATGAAGGGAGGCTGGAGAGGAAGGGAGAGTGGAGAGGAAGGGAGAGTGGAGAGGGATGGAGGCTGGAGAGGAAGGGAGGCTGGAGAGGAAGAGAGAGTGGAGAGGAAGGGAGACTGGAGAGGAATGGAGGCTGGGGAAGAAGGGAGACGGGAGAGAAAGGGATGCTGGAGAGGAAGGGAGAGTGGAGAGGAAGGGAAACGGAAGAGGAAGGGAGAGTGGAGAGGAAGGGAGACGGAAGAGGAAGGGAGAGTGGAGAGGAAGGGAGAGTGGAGGGGAAGGGAGGCTGGAGAGGAAAGGAGAGTGGAGAGGAAGGGAGAGTGGAGAGGAATGGAGGCTGGAGAGGAAGGGAGGCTGGAGAGGAAGGGAGACTGGAGAGGAAGGGAGGCTGGAGATGAAGGAAGACTGGAGAGGAAGGGAGGCTGGAGAGGAAGGGTGAGTGGAGAGGAAGGGAGAGTGGATAGGAATGGAGGCTGGAGAGGAAGGAAGGCTGGAGAGGAAGGGAGAGTGGAGAGGAAGGGAGACGGAAGAGGAAGGGAGAGTGGAGAGGAAGGAGACTGGAAGAAGGGAGAGTGGAGAGGAAGGAGACTGGAGGAAGGGAGACTGGAGATGAAGGGAGACTGGAGAGGAAGGGAGACGGGAGAGGAAGGGAGGCTGGAGAGGAAGGGAGACGAGAGAGGAAGGGAGGCTGGAGAGGAAGAGAGACGGGAGAGGAATTGAAACGGGATAGGAAGGGAGACTGGAGAGGAAGGGAGACGGGAGAGGAAGGGAGACGGAAGAGGAAGGGAGAGTGGAGAGGAAGGAGACTGGAGGAATGGAGACTGGAGATGAAGGGAGACTGGAGAGGAAGGGAGACGGGATAGGAAGAGAGACTGGAGAGGAAGGGAGGCTGGAGAGGAAGGGAGGCTGGAGAGGATGGGAGAGTGGAGAGGAAGGGAGAGTGGAGAGGAAGGGAGAGTGGAGAGGAAGGAGACTGGAGGAAGGGAGACTAGAGATGAAGGGAGACTGGAGAGGAAGGGAGACGGGAGAGGAAGGGAGGCTGGAGAGGAAGGGAGGCTGGAGAGGAAGGGAGACGGAAGAGGAAGGGAGAGGAAGGAGACTGGAGGAATGGAGCCTGGAGATGAAGGGAAACTGGAGAGGAAGGGAGACGGGAGAGGAAGAGAGACTGGAGAGGAAGGGAGGCTGGAGAGGAAGAGAGGCTGGAGAGGATGGGAGAGTGGAGAGGAAGGGAGAGTGGAGATGAATGGAGAGTTGAGAGGAAGGGAGACGGGAGAGGAAGGGAGAGTGGAGAGGAAGAGAGACGGGAGAGGAAGGGAGAGTGGATAGGAATGGAGAGTGGAGAGAAAGGGAGACGGGAGAGGAAGGGAGAGTGGAGAGGAAGGGAGATTGGAGAGGAAGGGAGAGTGGAGAGGAAGGGAGACGGGAGAGGAAGAGAGACTGGAGAGGAAGGGAGGCTGGAGAGGAGGAGAGGCTGGAGAGGATGGGAGAGTGGAGAGAAAGGGAGAGTGGAGATGAAGGGAGAGTTGAGAGGAAGGGAGAAGGGAGAGGAAGGGAGTGTGGAGAGGAAGGGAGAGTGGAGAGGAAGGAGACTGGAGGAAGGTCGACTGGAGATGAAGGGAGACTGGAGAGGAAGGGAGACGGTAGAGGTAGAGAGACGGGAGAGGAAGGGAGAGTGGAGATGAAGAGAGACGGGAGAGGAAGGGAGAGTGGAGAGGAAGGGAGAGTGGAGAGGAAGGGAGAGTGGAGAGGAAGGAGACTGGAGGAAGGGAGACTAGAGATGAAGGGAGACTGGAGAGGAAGGGAGAGTGGAGAGGAAGGGAGACGGGATAGAAATGGAGACTGGAGAGGAAGGGAGAGTGGAGAGGAATGGAGGCTGGAGGAAGGGAGGCTGGAGATGAAGGGAGACTGGAGAGGAAGGGAGACGGGAGAGGAAGGGAGACTGGAGAGGAAGGGAAACGGGAGAGGAAGAGAGACGGGAGAGGAAGGGAGAGTTGAGAGGAAGAGAGACTGGAGAGGGAGGGAGAGTGGAGAGGAATGGAGGCTGGAGAGGAAGGGAGGCTGGAGAGGAAGGGAGGCTGGAGAGGAAGGGAGACTGGAGAGGAAGGGAGACGGGAGAGGAATGGAGGCTGGAGAAGAAGGGAGGCTGGAGAGGAAGGGAGGCTGGAGAGGAAGGGAGAGTGGAGAGGAAGGGAGAGTGGAGAGGTAGGGAGGCTGGAGAGGAAGGGAGGCGGGTGAAGAAGGGAGGCTGTAGAGGAAGAGAGACGGGAGAGGAAGGGAGAGTGGAGAGGAATTGAGAGTGGAGAGGAAGGGAGGCTGGAGAGGAAGGGAGAGTGGAGAGGAAGGGAGAGTGGAGAGGAAGGGAGAGTGGAGAGGAAGGGAGAGTGGAGAGGAATGGAGGCTGGAGAGGAAGGGAGGCTGGAGAGGAAGAGAGACGGGAGTGGAAGGGAGAGTGGAGATGAAGGGAGAGTGGAGAGGAATGGAGGCTGGAGAGGAAGGGAGGCTGGAGAGGAAGAGAGACGGGAGAGGAAGGGAGAGTGGAGAGGAAGGGAGAGTGGAGAGGAAGGGAGAGTGGAGAGGAAGGGAGAGTGGAGAGGAAGGGAGAGTGGAGAGGAATGGAGGCTGGAGAGGAAGGGAGGCTGGAGAGGAAGAGAGACGGGAGAGGAAGGGAGAGTGGAGAGGAAGGGAGAGTGGAGAGGAAGGGAGAGTAGAGAGGAAGGGAGACTGGAGAGGAAGAGTGAGTGGAGAGGAATGGAGACTGGAGAGGAAGGGAGGCTGGAGGGTAAGGGAGGCGGGAGAAGAAGGGAGTCTGGGGAGGAAGAGAGACGGGAGAGGAAGGGAGAGTGGAGAGGAAGGGAGAGTGGAGAGGAATGGAGAGTGGAGAGGAATGGAGACGGGAGAGGAATGGAGAGTGGAGAGGAAGGGAGAGTGGAGAGGAAGGGAGACGGGAGAGGAAGGGAGAGTGGAGAGGAAGGGAGTTGGGAGATGAATGGAGAGTGGAGAGGAAGGGAGAGTGGAGAGGAAGGGAGAGTGGAGAGGAAGGGAGAGTGGAGAGGAAGGGAGAGTGGAGAGGAAGGGAGACGGGAGAGGAACGGAAAGTGGAGAGGAAGGGAGAGTGGAGAGGAAGGGAGAGTGGAGAGGAAGGGAGACGGGAGAGAAAGGGATAGTGGAGAGGAATGGGGGCTGGAGACTGGAGAAGAAGGGAGAGTGGAGAGGAATGGAGGCTGGAGAGGAAGGGAGAGTGGAGAGGAAGGGAGGCTGGAGAGGAAGGGAGAGTGGATAGAAAGGGAGGCGGGAGAGGAAGGGAGACGGGAGAGGAAAGGAGAGTGGAGAGGAAGGGAGAGTGGAGAGGAAGGGAGACGGGAGAGGAAGGGAGAGTGGAGAGGAAGGGAGAGTAGAGAGGAAGGAAGACGGGAGAGGAAGAGAGAGTGGAGAGGAAGGGAGAGTGGAGAAGAAGGGAGACAGGAGAGGAATGGAGAGTGTAGAGGAAGGGAGAGTGGAGAGGAGGGGAGACGGGAGAGGAAGGGAGAGTGGAGAGGAAGGGAGAGTGGAGAGGAAGGGAGACGGGAGAGGAATGGAGAGTGGAGAGGAAGGGAGAGAGGAGAGGAAGGGAGACGGAGAGGAAGGGAGAGTGGAGAGGAAGGGAGTTGGGAGAGGAAGGGAGACGGGAGAGGAAGGAAGAGTAGAGAGGAAGGGAGTTGGGAGAGGTTTGTAGAGTGGAGAGGAAGGGAAAGTGGAGAGGAAGAGAGAGTGGAGAGGAAGGGAGAGTGGAGAGGAAGGGAGAGTGGAGAGGAAGGGAGAGTGGAGAGGAAGGGATAGTGGAGAGGAATGGAGGCTGGAGACTGGAGAGGAAGGGAGAGTGGAGAGGAATGGAGGCTGGAGAGGAGAGAGTGGAGAGGAAGGGAGGCTGGAGAGGAAGGGAGAGTGGAGAGGAAGGGAGGCTGGAGAGGAAGGGAGACGGGAGAGGAAGGGAGAGTGGAGAAGAAGGGAGACGGGAGAGGAATGGAGAGTGGAGAGGAAGGGAGACGGGAGAGGAATGGAGAGTGGAGAGGAAGGGAGAGTGGAGAGGAAGGGAGACGGGAGAGGAATGGAGAGTGGAGAGGAAGGGAGACGGGAGAGGAATGGAGAGTGGAGAGGAAGGGAGAGTGGAGAGGCAGGGAGACGGGAGAGGAAGGGAGACGGGAGAGGAAGGGAGAGTGGAGAAGAAGGGAGACGGGAGAGGAATAGAGAGTGGAGAGGAAGGGAGACGGGAGAGGAATGGAGAGTGGAGAGGAAGGGAGAGTGGAGAGGAAGGGAGACGGGAGAGGAAGGGAGAGTGGAGAGGAAGGGAGACGGGAGAGGAATGGAAAGTGGAGAGGAAGGGAGAGTGGAGAGGAAGGGAGACGGGAGAGGAAGGGAGAGTGGAGAGGAAGGGAGGCTGGAGAGGAAGGGAGAGTGGAGAGGAAGGGAGGCTGGATAGGAAGGGAGACGGGAGAGGAAGGGAGAGTGGAGAGGAAGGGAGAGTGGAGAGGAAGGGAGGCTGGAGAGGAAGGAAGGCTGGAGAGGAAGAGAGACGGAAGAGGAAGGGAGAGTGGAGAGGAATGGAGAGTGGAGAGGAATGGAGAGTGGAGAGGAATGGAGGCTGGAGGAAGGGAGACTGGAGAGGAAGGGAGGCTGGAGAGGAAGGGAGAGTGGAGATGAATGGAGGCTGGAGAGGAAGGGAGACGGGAGTGGAAGAGAGGCTGGAGAGGAAGGGAGAGTGGAGAGGAAGGGAGAGTGGAGAGGAAGGGAGACTGGAGAGGAAGGGAGAGTGGAGAGGAAGGGAGGCTGGAGAAGAAGGGAGACGGGAGAGGGAGGGAGCTTGGAGACAAAGGGAGACTGGAGAGGAAGGGAGACTGGAGAGGAAGGGAGGCTGGAGAGGAAGAGAGACGGGAGAGGAAGGGAGAGTGGAGAGTGGAGAGGAATGGAGAGTGGAGAGGAAGGGAGATGGGAGAGGAATGGAGAGTGGAGAGGAAGGGAGAGTGGAGAGGAAGGGAGACGGGAGAGGAAGGGAGAGTGGAGAGGAAGGGTGGCTGGAGAGGAAGGGAGAGTGGAGAGGAAGGGTGGCTGGAGAGGAAGGGAGACGGGAGAGGAAGGGAGAGTGGAGAGGAAGGGAGAGTGGAGAGGAAGGGAGGCTGGAGAGGAAGGGAGAGTGGAGAGGAAGGGAGAGTGGAGAGGAAAGTAGAGTGGAGAGGAAGGGAGAGTGGAGAGGAAGGGAGGCTGGAGAGGAAGGGAGAGTGTAGAGGAAGGGAGAGTGGAGAGGAAGGGAGGCTGGAGAGGAAGGGGAGAGTTGAGAGGAAGGGAGAGTGGAGAGGAAGGGAGACTGGAGAGGAAGGAAGGCTGGAGAGGAAGAGAGACGGAAGAGGAAGGGAGAGTGGAGAGGAATGGAGAGTGGAGAGGAATGGAGAGTGGAGAGGAATGGAGGCTGGAGGAAGGGAGACTGGAGAGGAAGGGAGAGTGGAGACGAATGGAGGCTGGAGAGGAAGGGAGACGGGAGAGGAAGGGAGGCTTGAGAGGAAGGGAGAGTGGAGAGGAAGGGAGAGTGGAGAGGAAGGGAGACTGGAGAGGAAGGGAGAATGGAGAGGAAGGGAGGCTGGAGAAGAAGGGAGACGGAAGAGGGAGGGAGCTTGTAGACGAAGGTAGACTGGATAGGAAGGGAGACTGGAGAGGAAGGGGGGCTGGAGAGGAAGAGAGACGGGAGAGGAAGGGAGAGTGGAGAGGAATGGAGAGTGGAGAGGAATGGAGAGTGGAGAGGAATGGAGAGTGGAGAGGAATGGAGGCTGGAGAGGAAGGGAGGCTGGAGAGGAAGGGAGAGTGGAGAGGAAGGAAGAGTAGAGAGGAAGGGAGAGTGGAGAGGAAGGGAGACTGTAGGGGAAGAGAGGCTGGAGAGGAAGGGAGAGTGGAGAGGAATGGAGGCTGGATAGGAAGGGAGGCTGGAGAGGAAGGGAGGCAGGAGAGGAAGGGATGCGGGAGAGGAAGGGAGGCTGGAGAGGAAGGGAGGCTGGAGAGGAAGGGAGAGTGGAGAGGAATGGAGAGTGGAGATGAATGGAGAGTGGAGAGGAAGGGAGAGTGGAGAGCAAGGGGGAGTGGAGAGGAAGGGAGAGTGGAGAGGAAGGGAGAGTTGAGAGGAAGGGAGAGTGGAGAGGAAGGGAGAGTGGAGAGGAAGGGAGAGTGGACAGGAATGGAGAGTGGAGAGGAATGGAGGCTGGAGAGGAAGGGAGACGGGAGAGGAAGGGAGAGTGGAGAGGAAGGGAGGCGGGAGAAGAAGGGAGGCTGGAGAGGAAGGGAGAGTGGAGAGGAGGGGAGGCGGGAGAGGAAGGGAGGCTGGAGAGGAAGAGAGACGGGAGAGGAAGGGAGAGTAGAGAGGAAGGGAGAGTAGAGAGGAATTGAGAGTGGAGAGGAATGGAGAGTGGAGAGGAATGGAGAGTGGAGAGGAATGGAGAGTGGAGAGGAATGGAGAGTGGAGAGGAATGGAGAGTGGATAGGAAGGGAGAGTGGAGAGGAAAGGAGGCTGCAGAGGAAGGGAGGCTGGAGAGGAAGAGAGACGGGAGAGGAAGGGAGAGTGGAGAGGAATGGAGAGTGGAGAAGAATGGAGGCTGGAGAGGAATGGAGAGTGGAGAGGAATGGAGAGTGGAGAGGAAGGGAGAGTAGAGAGGAAGGGAGAGTGGAGAGGAAGGGAGGCGGGAGAGGAAGGGAGGCTGGAGAGGAAGAGAGACGGGAGAGGAAGGGAGAGTGGAGAGGAATGGAGAGTGGAGAGGAATGTAGGCTGGAGAGGAAAAGAGAGTGGAGAGGAATGGAGGCTGGAGAGGAAGGGAGAGTGGAGAGGAAGGGAGGGTGGAGAGGAATGGAGAGTGGAGAGGAATGGAGGCTGGAGAGGAATGGAGAGTGGAGAGGAAGGGAGATGGGAGAGGAAGGGAGAGTGGAGAGGAAGGGAGTTGGGAGATGAATGGAGAGTGGAGAGGAAGGGAGAGTGGAGAGGAAGGGAGAGTGGAGAGGAAGGGAGAGTGGAGAAGAAGGGAGAGTGGAGAGGAAGGGAGACGGGAGAGGAACGGAAAGTGGAGAGGACGGGAGAGTGGAGAGGAAGGGAGAGTGAAGAGGAAGGGAGACGGGAGAGGAAGGGATAGTGGAGAGGAATGGAGGCTGGAGACTGGAGAGGAAGGGAGAGTGGAGAGGAATAGAGGCTGGAGAGGAAGGGAGAGTGGAGAGGAAGGGAGGCTGGAGAGGAAGGGAGAGTGGAGAGGAAGGGAGAGTGGAGAGGAAGGGAGACGGGAGAGGAAGGGAGAGTGGAGAGGAAGGGAGAGTAGAGAGGAAGGAAGACGGGAGAGGAAGAGAGAGTGGAGAGGAAGGGAGAGTGGAGAAGAAGGGAGACGGGAGAGGAATGGAGAGTGGAGAGGAAGGGAGAGTGGAGAGGAAGGGAGACGGGAGAGGAAGGGAGAGTGGGGAGGAAGGGAGAGTGGAGAGGAAGGGAGACGGGAGAGGAATGGAGAGTGGAGAGGAAGGGAGAGTGGAGAGGAAGGGAGGCGGGAGAGGATGGGAGAGTGGAGAGGAAGGGAGTTGGGAGAGGAAGGGAGACGGGAGAGGAAGGGAGAGTGGAGAGGAAGGGAGTTGGGAGAGGAATGGAGAGTGGAGAGGAAGGGAGAGTGGAGAGGAAGGGAGAGTGGAGAGGAAGGGAGAGTGGAGAGGAAGGGAGAGTGGAGAGGAAGGGAGAGTGGAGAGGAAGGGAGAGTGGAGAGGAATGGAGAGTGGAGAGGAATGGAGGCTGGAGATGAATGGAGAGTGGAGAGTAATGGAGAGTGGAGAGGAAGGGAGAGTGAAGAGGAGGGGAGGCTGGAGAGGAAGGGAGACGGGAGAGGAAGGGAGACGGGGAGGAATGGAGGCTGGAGAGGAAGGGAGGCTGGGGAGGAAGGGAGACGAGAGAAGAAGGGAGACGGGAGGGGAAGAGAGACGGGAGAGGAAGGGAGACTGGAGAGGAAGGGAGAGTGGAGAGGATGGAGACTGGAGGAAGAGAGACTGGAGATGAAGGGAGACTGGAGATGAAGGGAGACTGGAGAGGAAGGGAGGCTGGAGAGGAAGGGAGACGGGAGAGGAAGAGAGACGGGAGATGAAGGGAGACTGGAGAGGAAGGGAGAGTGGAGAGGAATGGAGAGTGGAGAGGAATGGAGAGTGGAGAGGAAGGGAGAGTGAAATCCATCCATACAAAATATTCGGACTAAATTTATTTAAAAAAAAGAGTGGAGAGGAAGGGAGACTGGAGAGGAAGTGAGGCTGGAGAGGAAGAGAGACGGCAGAGGAAGGGAGACGGGAGAGGAAGGGAGCCGGGAGAGGAAGGGAGACGGGAGAGGAAGAGAGACGGGAGAGGAAGGGAGACTGGAGAGGAAGGGAGAGTGGAGAGGAAGGAGACTGGAGGAAGGGAGACTGGAGAGGAAGGGAGGCTGGAGAGGAAGGGAGAGTGGAGAGGAAGGGAGACGGGAGAGGAAGAGAGACGGGAGAGGAAGGGAGAGTGGAGAGAAAGGGAGAGTTGAGAGGAAGGAGACTGGAGGAAGGAAGACTGGAGATGAAGGGAGAGTGGAGAGGAAGGGAGGCTGGAGAGAAAGGGAGAGTGGAGAGGAAGGGAGGCTGGAGAGGAAGGGAGACGGGAGAGTAAGAGGGACGGGAGAGGAAGGGAGACTGGACAGGAAGGGAGACTGGAGAGGAAGGGAGACTGGAGAGGAAGGGAGACTGGAGAGGAAGGGAGGCTGGAGAGGAAGGGAGATGGCAGAGGAAGAGAGACGGGAGAGGAAGGGAGAGTGGAGAGGAATGGAGAGTTGAGAGCAAGGAGACTGGAGGAAGGGAGACTGGAGATGAAGGGAGGCTGGAGAGGAAGGGAGGCTGTAGAGGAAGGGAGAGTGGAGAGGAAGGGAGGCTGGGGAGGAAGGGAGGCTCGAGAGGAAGGGAGAGTGGAGAGGAAGGGAGGCTGGAAAGGAAGGGAGAGTGGAGAGGAAGGGAGAGTGGAGAGGAAGAGAGACTGGAGAGGAAGGGAGAGTGGAGAGGAAGGGAGAGTGGAGAGGAAGGGAGAGTGGAGAGGAAGGGAGACGGGAGAGGAATGAAGACTGGAGAGGAAGGGAGGCTGGAGAGGAAGGGAGACGGGAGAGGAAGGGAGAGTGCAGAGGAATGGAGGCTGGAGGAAGGGAGACGGGAGAGGAAGAGAGGCTGGGGAGAAAGGGAGAGTGGAGAAGAATGGAGAGTAGAGAGGAAGGAGACTGGAGGAAGGGAGACTGGAGATGAAGGGAGGCTGGAGAGGAAGGGAGAGTGGAGAGGAAGGGAGAGTGGAGAGGGATGGAGGCTGGAGAGGAAGGCAGGCTGGAGAGGAAGAGAGAGTGGAGAGGAAGGGAGACTGGAGAGGAATGGAGGCTGGGGAAGAAGGGAGACGGGAGAGAAAGGGATGCTGGAGAGGAAGGGAGAGTGGAGAGGAAGGGAAACGGAAGAGGAAGGGAGAGTGGAGAGGAAGGGAGACGGAAGAGGAAGGGAGAGTGGAGAGGAAGGGAGAGTGGAGGGGAAGGGAGGCTGGAGAGGAAAGGAGAGTGGAGAGGAAGGGAGAGTGGAGAGGAATGGAGGCTGGAGAGGAAGGGAGGCTGGAGAGGAAGGGAGACTGGAGAGGAAGGGAGGCTGGAGATGAAGGAAGACTGGAGAGGAAGGGAGGCTGGAGAGGAAGGGTGAGTGGAGAGGAAGGGAGAGTGGATAGGAATGGAGGCTGGAGAGGAAGGAAGGCTGGAGAGGAAGGGAGAGTGGAGAGGAAGGGAGACGGAAGAGGAAGGGAGAGTGGAGAGGAAGGAGACTGGAAGAAGGGAGAGTGGAGAGGAAGGAGACTGGAGGAAGGGAGACTGGAGATGAAGGGAGACTGGAGAGGAAGGGAGACGGGAGAGGAAGGGAGGCTGGAGAGGAAGGGAGACGAGAGAGGAAGGGAGGCTGGAGAGGAAGAGAGACGGGAGAGGAATTGAAACGGGATAGGAAGGGAGACTGGAGAGGAAGGGAGACGGGAGAGGAAGGGAGACGGAAGAGGAAGGGAGAGTGGAGAGGAAGGAGACTGGAGGAATGGAGACTGGAGATGAAGGGAGACTGGAGAGGAAGGGAGACGGGATAGGAAGAGAGACTGGAGAGGAAGGGAGGCTGGAGAGGAAGGGAGGCTGGAGAGGATGGGAGAGTGGAGAGGAAGGGAGAGTGGAGAGGAAGGGAGAGTGGAGAGGAAGGAGACTGGAGGAAGGGAGACTAGAGATGAAGGGAGACTGGAGAGGAAGGGAGACGGGAGAGGAAGGGAGGCTGGAGAGGAAGGGAGGCTGGAGAGGAAGGGAGACGGAAGAGGAAGGGAGAGGAAGGAGACTGGAGGAATGGAGCCTGGAGATGAAGGGAAACTGGAGAGGAAGGGAGACGGGAGAGGAAGAGAGACTGGAGAGGAAGGGAGGCTGGAGAGGAAGAGAGGCTGGAGAGGATGGGAGAGTGGAGAGGAAGGGAGAGTGGAGATGAATGGAGAGTTGAGAGGAAGGGAGACGGGAGAGGAAGGGAGAGTGGAGAGGAAGAGAGACGGGAGAGGAAGGGAGAGTGGATAGGAATGGAGAGTGGAGAGAAAGGGAGACGGGAGAGGAAGGGAGAGTGGAGAGGAAGGGAGATTGGAGAGGAAGGGAGAGTGGAGAGGAAGGGAGACGGGAGAGGAAGAGAGACTGGAGAGGAAGGGAGGCTGGAGAGGAGGAGAGGCTGGAGAGGATGGGAGAGTGGAGAGAAAGGGAGAGTGGAGATGAAGGGAGAGTTGAGAGGAAGGGAGAAGGGAGAGGAAGGGAGTGTGGAGAGGAAGGGAGAGTGGAGAGGAAGGAGACTGGAGGAAGGTCGACTGGAGATGAAGGGAGACTGGAGAGGAAGGGAGACGGTAGAGGTAGAGAGACGGGAGAGGAAGGGAGAGTGGAGATGAAGAGAGACGGGAGAGGAAGGGAGAGTGGAGAGGAAGGGAGAGTGGAGAGGAAGGGAGAGTGGAGAGGAAGGAGACTGGAGGAAGGGAGACTAGAGATGAAGGGAGACTGGAGAGGAAGGGAGAGTGGAGAGGAAGGGAGACGGGATAGAAATGGAGACTGGAGAGGAAGGGAGAGTGGAGAGGAATGGAGGCTGGAGGAAGGGAGGCTGGAGATGAAGGGAGACTGGAGAGGAAGGGAGACGGGAGAGGAAGGGAGACTGGAGAGGAAGGGAAACGGGAGAGGAAGAGAGACGGGAGAGGAAGGGAGAGTTGAGAGGAAGAGAGACTGGAGAGGGAGGGAGAGTGGAGAGGAATGGAGGCTGGAGAGGAAGGGAGGCTGGAGAGGAAGGGAGGCTGGAGAGGAAGGGAGACTGGAGAGGAAGGGAGACGGGAGAGGAATGGAGGCTGGAGAAGAAGGGAGGCTGGAGAGGAAGGGAGGCTGGAGAGGAAGGGAGAGTGGAGAGGAAGGGAGAGTGGAGAGGTAGGGAGGCTAGAGAGGAAGGGAGGCGGGTGAAGAAGGGAGGCTGTAGAGGAAGAGAGACGGGAGAGGAAGGGAGAGTGGAGAGGAATTGAGAGTGGAGAGGAAGGGAGGCTGGAGAGGAAGGGAGAGTGGAGAGGAAGGGAGAGTGGAGAGGAAGGGAGAGTGGAGAGGAAGGGAGAGTGGAGAGGAATGGAGGCTGGAGAGGAAGGGAGGCTGGAGAGGAAGAGAGACGGGAGTGGAAGGGAGAGTGGAGATGAAGGGAGAGTGGAGAGGAATGGAGGCTGGAGAGGAAGGGAGGCTGGAGAGGAAGAGAGACGGGAGAGGAAGGGAGAGTGGAGAGGAAGGGAGAGTGGAGAGGAAGGGAGAGTGGAGAGGAATGGAGGCTGGAGAGGAAGGGAGGCTGGAGAGGAAGAGAGACGGGAGAGGAAGGGAGAGTGGAGAGGAAGGGAGACGGGAGAGGAATGGAGAGTGGAGAGGAAGGGAGAGTGGAGAGGAAGGGAGACGGGAGAGGAAGGGAGAGTGGAGAGGAAGGGAGACGGGAGAGGAATGGAAAGTGGAGAGGAAGGGAGAGTGGAGAGGAAGGGAGACGGGAGAGGAAGGGAGAGTGGAGAGGAAGGGAGAGTGGAGAAGAAGGGAGACGGGAGAGGAATAGAGAGTGGAGAGGAAGGGAGACGGGAGAGGAATGGAGAGTGGAGAGGAAGGGAGAGTGGAGAGGAAGGGAGACGGGAGAGGAAGGGAGAGTGGAGAGGAAGGGAGACGGGAGAGGAATGGAAAGTGGAGAGGAAGGGAGAGTGGAGAGGAAGGGAGACGGGAGAGGAAGGGAGAGTGGAGAGGATGGGAGGCTGGAGAGGAAGGGAGAGTGGAGAGGAAGGGAGGCTGGATAGGAAGGGAGACGGGAGAGGAAGGGAGAGTGGAGAGGAAGGGAGAGTGGAGAGGAAGGGAGGCTGGAGAGGAAGGAAGGCTGGAGAGGAAGAGAGACGGAAGAGGAAGGGAGAGTGGAGAGGAATGGAGAGTGGAGAGGAATGGAGAGTGGAGAGGAATGGAGGCTGGAGGAAGGGAGACTGGAGAGGAAGGGAGGCTGGAGAGGAAGGGAGAGTGGAGATGAATGGAGGCTGGAGAGGAAGGGAGACGGGAGTGGAAGAGAGGCTGGAGAGGAAGGGAGAGTGGAGAGGAAGGGAGAGTGGAGAGGAAGGGAGACTGGAGAGGAAGGGAGAGTGGAGAGGAAGGGAGGCTGGAGAAGAAGGGAGACGGGAGAGGGAGGGAGCTTGGAGACGAAGGGAGACTGGAGAGGAAGGGAGACTGGAGAGGAAGGGAGGCTGGAGAGGAAGAGAGACGGGAGAGGAAGGGAGAGTGGAGAGTGGAGAGGAATGGAGAGTGGAGAGGAAGGGAGAGTGGAGAGGAAGGGAGATGGGAGAGGAAGGGAGAGTGGAGAGGAAGGGAGATGGGAGAGGAATGGAGAGTGGAGAGGAAGGGAGAGTGGAGAGGAAGGGAGACGGGAGAGGAAGGGAGAGTGGAGAGGAAGGGTGGCTGGAGAGGAAGGGAGAGTGGAGAGGAAGGGTGGCTGGAGAGGAAGGGAGACGGGAGAGGAAGGGAGAGTGGAGAGGAAGGGAGAGTGGAGAGGAAGGGAGGCTGGAGAGGAAGGGAGAGTGGAGAGGAAGGGAGAGTGGAGAGGAAAGTAGAGTGGAGAGGAAGGGAGAGTGGAGAGGAAGGGAGGCTGGAGAGGAAGGGAGAGTGGAGAGGAAGGGAGAGTGGAGAGGAAGGGAGGCTGGAGAGGAAGGGGAGAGTTGAGAGGAAGGGAGAGTGGAGAGGAAGGGAGACTGGAGAGGAAGGAAGGCTGGAGAGGAAGAGAGACGGAAGAGGAAGGGAGAGTGGAGAGGAATGGAGAGTGGAGAGGAATGGAGAGTGGAGAGGAATGGAGGCTGGAGGAAGGGAGACTGGAGAGGAAGGGAGAGTGGAGACGAATGGAGGCTGGAGAGGAAGGGAGACGGGAGAGGAAGGGAGGCTTGAGAGGAAGGGAGAGTGGAGAGGAAGGGAGATTGGAGAGGAAGGGAGACTGGAGAGGAAGGGAGAATGGAGAGGAAGGGAGGCTGGAGAAGAAGGGAGACGGAAGAGGGAGGGAGCTTGTAGACGAAGGTAGACTGGATAGGAAGGGAGACTGGAGAGGAAGGGGGCTGGAGAGGAAGAGAGACGGGAGAGGAAGGGAGAGTGGAGAGGAATGGAGAGTGGAGAGGAATGGAGAGTGGAGAGGAATGGAGAGTGGAGAGGAATGGAGGCTGGAGAGGAAGGGAGGCTGGAGAGGAAGGGAGAGTGGAGAGGAAGGAAGAGTAGAGAGGAAGGGAGAGTGGAGAGGAAGGGAGACTGTAGGGGAAGAGAGGCTGGAGAGGAAGGGAGAGTGGAGAGGAATGGAGGCTGGATAGGAAGGGAGGCTGGAGAGGAAGGGAGGCAGGAGAGGAAGGGATGCGGGAGAGGAAGGGAGGCTGGAGAGGAAGGGAGGCTGGAGAGGAAGGGAGAGTGGAGAGGAATGGAGAGTGGAGATGAATGGAGAGTGGAGAGGAAGGGAGAGTGGAGAGCAAGGGGGAGTGGAGAGGAAGGGAGAGTGGTTTAGGAAGGGAGAGTTGAGAGGAAGGGAGAGTGGAGAGGAAGGGAGAGTGGAGAGGAAGGGGAGTGGACAGGAATGGAGAGTGGAGAGGAATGGAGGCTGGAGAGGAAGGGAGACGGGAGAGGAAGGGAGAGTGGAGAGGAAGGGAGGCGGGAGAAGAAGGGAGGCTGGAGAGGAAGGGAGAGTGGAGAGGAGGGGAGGCGGGAGAGGAAGGGAGGCTGGAGAGGAAGAGAGACGGGAGAGGAAGGGAGAGTAGAGAGGAAGGGAGAGTAGAGAGGAATTGAGAGTGGAGAGGAATGGAGAGTGGAGAGGAATGGAGAGTGGAGAGGAATGGAGAGTGGAGAGGAATGGAGAGTGGAGAGGAATGGAGAGTGGATAGGAAGGGAGAGTGGAGAGGAAAGGAGGCTGCAGAGGAAGGGAGGCTGGAGAGGAAGAGAGACGGGAGAGGAAGGGAGAGTGGAGAGGAATGGAGAGTGGAGAAGAATGGAGGCTGGAGAGGAATGGAGAGTGGAGAGGAATGGAGAGTGGAGAGGAAGGGAGAGTAGAGAGGAAGGGAGAGTGGAGAGGAAGGGAGGCGGGAGAGGAAGGGAGGCTGGAGAGGAAGAGAGACGGGAGAGGAAGGGAGAGTGGAGAGGAATGGAGAGTGGAGAGGAATGTAGGCTGGAGAGGAAAAGAGAGTGGAGAGGAATGGAGGCTGGAGAGGAAGGGAGAGTGGAGAGGAAGGGAGGGTGGAGAGGAATGGAGAGTGGAGAGGAATGGAGGCTGGAGAGGAATGGAGAGTGGAGAGGAAGGGAGATGGGAGAGGAAGGGAGAGTGGAGAGGAAGGGAGTTGGGAGATGAATGGAGAGTGGAGAGGAAGGGAGAGTGGAGAGGAAGGGAGAGTGGAGAGGAAGGGAGAGTGGAGAAGAAGGGAGAGTGGAGAGGAAGGGAGACGGGAGAGGAACGGAAAGTGGAGAGGACGGGAGAGTGGAGAGGAAGGGAGAGTGAAGAGGAAGGGAGACGGGAGAGGAAGGGATAGTGGAGAGGAATGGAGGCTGGAGACTGGAGAGGAAGGGAGAGTGGAGAGGAATAGAGGCTGGAGAGGAAGGGAGAGTGGAGAGGAAGGGAGGCTGGAGAGGAAGGGAGAGTGGAGAGGAAGGGAGAGTGGAGAGGAAGGGAGACGGGAGAGGAAGGGAGAGTGGAGAGGAAGGGAGAGTAGAGAGGAAGGAAGACGGGAGAGGAAGAGAGAGTGGAGAGGAAGGGAGAGTGGAGAAGAAGGGAGACGGGAGAGGAATGGAGAGTGGAGAGGAAGGGAGAGTGGAGAGGAAGGGAGACGGGAGAGGAAGGGAGAGTGGGGAGGAAGGGAGAGTGGAGAGGAAGGGAGACGGGAGAGGAATGGAGAGTGGAGAGGAAGGGAGAGTGGAGAGGAAGGGAGGCGGGAGAGGATGGGAGAGTGGAGAGGAAGGGAGTTGGGAGAGGAAGGGAGACGGGAGAGGAAGGGAGAGTGGAGAGGAAGGGAGTTGGGAGAGGAATGGAGAGTGGAGAGGAAGGGAGAGTGGAGAGGAAGGGAGAGTGGAGAGGAAGGGAGAGTGGAGAGGAAGGGAGAGTGGAGAGGAAGGGAGAGTGGAGAGGAATGGAGAGTGGAGAGGAATGGAGGCTGGAGATGAATGGAGAGTGGAGAGGAATGGAGAGTGGAGAGGAAGGGAGAGTGAAGAGGAGGGGAGGCTGGAGAGGAAGGGAGACGGGAGAGGAAGGGAGACGGGGAGGAATGGAGGCTGGAGAGGAAGGGAGGCTGGGGAGGAAGGGAGACGAGAGAAGAAGGGAGACGGGAGGGGAAGAGAGACGGGAGAGGAAGGGAGACTGGAGAGGAAGGGAGAGTGGAGAGGATGGAGACTGGAGGAAGAGAGACTGGAGATGAAGGGAGACTGGAGATGAAGGGAGACTGGAGAGGAAGGGAGGCTGGAGAGGAAGGGAGACGGGAGAGGAAGAGAGACGGGAGATGAAGGGAGACTGGAGAGGAAGGGAGAGTGGAGAGGAATGGAGAGTGGAGAGGAATGGAGAGTGGAGAGGAAGGGAGAGTGAAATCCATCCATACAAAACATTCGGACTAAATTTATTTAAAAAAAAGAGTGGAGAGGAAGGGAGACTGGAGAGGAAGTGAGGCTGGAGAGGAAGAGAGACGGCAGAGGAAGGGAGACGGGAGAGGAAGGGAGCCGGGAGAGGAAGGGAGACGGGAGAGGAAGAGAGACGGGAGAGGAAGGGAGACTGGAGAGGAAGGGAGAGTGGAGAGGAAGGAGACTGGAGGAAGGGAGACTGGAGAGGAAGGGAGGCTGGAGAGGAAGGGAGAGTGGAGAGGAAGGGAGACGGGAGAGGAAGAGAGACGGGAGAGGAAGGGAGAGTGGAGAGAAAGGGAGAGTTGAGAGGAAGGAGACTGGAGGAAGGAAGACTGGAGATGAAGGGAGAGTGGAGAGGAAGGGAGGCTGGAGAGAAAGGGAGAGTGGAGAGGAAGGGAGGCTGGAGAGGAAGGGAGACGGGAGAGTAAGAGGGACGGGAGAGGAAGGGAGACTGGACAGGAAGGGAGACTGGAGAGGAAGGGAGACTGGAGAGGAAGGGAGACTGGAGAGGAAGGGAGGCTGGAGAGGAAGGGAGATGGCAGAGGAAGAGAGACGGGAGAGGAAGGGAGAGTGGAGAGGAATGGAGAGTTGAGAGCAAGGAGACTGGAGGAAGGGAGACTGGAGATGAAGGGAGGCTGGAGAGGAAGGGAGGCTGTAGAGGAAGGGAGAGTGGAGAGGAAGGGAGGCTGGGGAGGAAGGGAGGCTCGAGAGGAAGGGAGAGTGGAGAGGAAGGGAGGCTGGAAAGGAAGGGAGAGTGGAGAGGAAGGGAGAGTGGAGAGGAAGAGAGACTGGAGAGGAAGGGAGAGTGGAGAGGAAGGGAGAGTGGAGAGGAAGGGAGAGTGGAGAGGAAGGGAGACGGGAGAGGAATGGAGACTGGAGAGGAAGGGAGGCTGGAGAGGAAGGGAGACGGGAGAGGAAGGGAGAGTGGAGAGGAATGGAGGCTGGAGGAAGGGAGACGGGAGAGGAAGAGAGGCTGGGGAGAAAGGGAGAGTGGAGAAGAATGGAGAGTAGAGAGGAAGGAGACTGGAGGAAGGGAGACTGGAGATGAAGGGAGGCTGGAGAGGAAGGGAGAGTGGAGAGGAAGGGAGAGTGGAGAGGGATGGAGGCTGGAGAGGAAGGGAGGCTGGAGAGGAAGAGAGAGTGGAGAGGAAGGGAGACTGGAGAGGAATGGAGGCTGGGGAAGAAGGGAGACGGGAGAGAAAGGGATGCTGGAGAGGAAGGGAGAGTGGAGAGGAAGGGAAACGGAAGAGGAAGGGAGAGTGGAGAGGAAGGGAGACGGAAGAGGAAGGGAGAGTGGAGAGGAAGGGAGAGTGGAGGGGAAGGGAGGCTGGAGAGGAAAGGAGAGTGGAGAGGAAGGGAGAGTGGAGAGGAATGGAGGCTGGAGAGGAAGGGAGGCTGGAGAGGAAGGGAGACTGGAGAGGAAGGGAGGCTGGAGATGAAGGAAGACTGGAGAGGAAGGGAGGCTGGAGAGGAAGGGTGAGTGGAGAGGAAGGGAGAGTGGATAGGAATGGAGGCTGGAGAGGAAGGAAGGCTGGAGAGGAAGGGAGAGTGGAGAGGAAGGGAGACGGAAGAGGAAGGGAGAGTGGAGAGGAAGGAGACTGGAAGAAGGGAGAGTGGAGAGGAAGGAGACTGGAGGAAGGGAGACTGGAGATGAAGGGAGACTGGAGAGGAAGGGAGACGGGAGAGGAAGGGAGGCTGGAGAGGAAGGGAGACGAGAGAGGAAGGGAGGCTGGAGAGGAAGAGAGACGGGAGAGGAATTGAAACGGGATAGGAAGGGAGACTGGAGAGGAAGGGAGACGGGAGAGGAAGGGAGACGGAAGAGGAAGGGAGAGTGGAGAGGAAGGAGACTGGAGGAATGGAGACTGGAGATGAAGGGAGACTGGAGAGGAAGGGAGACGGGATAGGAAGAGAGACTGGAGAGGAAGGGAGGCTGGAGAGGAAGGGAGGCTGGAGAGGATGGGAGAGTGGAGAGGAAGGGAGAGTGGAGAGGAAGGGAGAGTGGAGAGGAAGGAGACTGGAGGAAGGGAGACTAGAGATGAAGGGAGACTGGAGAGGAAGGGAGACGGGAGAGGAAGGGAGGCTGGAGAGGAAGGGAGGCTGGAGAGGAAGGGAGACGGAAGAGGAAGGGAGAGGAAGGAGACTGGAGGAATGGAGCCTGGAGATGAAGGGAAACTGGAGAGGAAGGGAGACGGGAGAGGAAGAGAGACTGGAGAGGAAGGGAGGCTGGAGAGGAAGAGAGGCTGGAGAGGATGGGAGAGTGGAGAGGAAGGGAGAGTGGAGATGAATGGAGAGTTGAGAGGAAGGGAGACGGGAGAGGAAGGGAGAGTGGAGAGGAAGAGAGACGGGAGAGGAAGGGAGAGTGGATAGGAATGGAGAGTGGAGAGAAAGGGAGACGGGAGAGGAAGGGAGAGTGGAGAGGAAGGGAGATTGGAGAGGAAGGGAGAGTGGAGAGGAAGGGAGACGGGAGAGGAAGAGAGACTGGAGAGGAAGGGAGGCTGGAGAGGAGGAGAGGCTGGAGAGGATGGGAGAGTGGAGAGAAAGGGAGAGTGGAGATGAAGGGAGAGTTGAGAGGAAGGGAGAAGGGAGAGGAAGGGAGTGTGGAGAGGAAGGGAGAGTGGAGAGGAAGGAGACTGGAGGAAGGTCGACTGGAGATGAAGGGAGACTGGAGAGGAAGGGAGACGGTAGAGGTAGAGAGACGGGAGAGGAAGGGAGAGTGGAGATGAAGAGAGACGGGAGAGGAAGGGAGAGTGGAGAGGAAGGGAGAGTGGAGAGGAAGGGAGAGTGGAGAGGAAGGAGACTGGAGGAAGGGAGACTAGAGATGAAGGGAGACTGGAGAGGAAGGGAGAGTGGAGAGGAAGGGAGACGGGATAGAAATGGAGACTGGAGAGGAAGGGAGAGTGGAGAGGAATGGAGGCTGGAGGAAGGGAGGCTGGAGATGAAGGGAGACTGGAGAGGAAGGGAGACGGGAGAGGAAGGGAGACTGGAGAGGAAGGGAAACGGGAGAGGAAGAGAGACGGGAGAGGAAGGGAGAGTTGAGAGGAAGAGAGACTGGAGAGGGAGGGAGAGTGGAGAGGAATGGAGGCTGGAGAGGAAGGGAGGCTGGAGAGGAAGGGAGGCTGGAGAGGAAGGGAGACTGGAGAGGAAGGGAGACGGGAGAGGAATGGAGGCTGGAGAAGAAGGGAGGCTGGAGAGGAAGGGAGGCTGGAGAGGAAGGGAGAGTGGAGAGGAAGGGAGAGTGGAGAGGTAGGGAGGCTGGAGAGGAAGGGAGGCGGGTGAAGAAGGGAGGCTGTAGAGGAAGAGAGACGGGAGAGGAAGGGAGAGTGGAGAGGAATTGAGAGTGGAGAGGAAGGGAGGCTGGAGAGGAAGGGAGAGTGGAGAGGAAGGGAGAGTGGAGAGGAAGGGAGAGTGGAGAGGAAGGGAGAGTGGAGAGGAATGGAGGCTGGAGAGGAAGGGAGGCTGGAGAGGAAGAGAGACGGGAGTGGAAGGGAGAGTGGAGATGAAGGGAGAGTGGAGAGGAATGGAGGCTGGAGAGGAAGGGAGGCTGGAGAGGAAGAGAGACGGGAGAGGAAGGGAGAGTGGAGAGGAAGGGAGAGTGGAGAGGAAGGGAGAGTGGAGAGGAAGGGAGAGTGGAGAGGAAGGGAGAGTGGAGAGGAATGGAGGCTGGAGAGGAAGGGAGGCTGGAGAGGAAGAGAGACGGGAGAGGAAGGGAGAGTGGAGAGGAAGGGAGAGTGGAGAGGAAGGGAGAGTAGAGAGGAAGGGAGACTGGAGAGGAAGAGTGAGTGGAGAGGAATGGAGACTGGAGAGGAAGGGAGGCTGGAGGGTAAGGGAGGCGGGAGAAGAAGGGAGTCTGGGGAGGAAGAGAGACGGGAGAGGAAGGGAGAGTGGAGAGGAAGGGAGAGTGGAGAGGAATGGAGAGTGGAGAGGAATGGAGACGGGAGAGGAATGGAGAGTGGAGAGGAAGGGAGAGTGGAGAGGAAGGGAGACGGGAGAGGAAGGGAGAGTGGAGAGGAAGGGAGTTGGGAGATGAATGGAGAGTGGAGAGGAAGGGAGAGTGGAGAGGAAGGGAGAGTGGAGAGGAAGGGAGAGTGGAGAGGAAGGGAGAGTGGAGAGGAAGGGAGACGGGAGAGGAACGGAAAGTGGAGAGGAAGGGAGAGTGGAGAGGAAGGGAGAGTGGAGAGGAAGGGAGACGGGAGAGAAAGGGATAGTGGAGAGGAATGGGGGCTGGAGACTGGAGAAGAAGGGAGAGTGGAGAGGAATGGAGGCTGGAGAGGAAGGGAGAGTGGAGAGGAAGGGAGGCTGGAGAGGAAGGGAGAGTGGATAGAAAGGGAGGCGGGAGAGGAAGGGAGACGGGAGAGGAAAGGAGAGTGGAGAGGAAGGGAGAGTGGAGAGGAAGGGAGACGGGAGAGGAAGGGAGAGTGGAGAGGAAGGGAGAGTAGAGAGGAAGGAAGACGGGAGAGGAAGAGAGAGTGGAGAGGAAGGGAGAGTGGAGAAGAAGGGAGACAGGAGAGGAATGGAGAGTGTAGAGGAAGGGAGAGTGGAGAGGAGGGGAGACGGGAGAGGAAGGGAGAGTGGAGAGGAAGGGAGAGTGGAGAGGAAGGGAGACGGGAGAGGAATGGAGAGTGGAGAGGAAGGGAGAGAGGAGAGGAAGGGAGACGGAGAGGAAGGGAGAGTGGAGAGGAAGGGAGTTGGGAGAGGAAGGGAGACGGGAGAGGAAGGAAGAGTAGAGAGGAAGGGAGTTGGGAGAGGTTTGTAGAGTGGAGAGGAAGGGAAAGTGGAGAGGAAGAGAGAGTGGAGAGGAAGGGAGAGTGGAGAGGAAGGGAGAGTGGAGAGGAAGGGAGAGTGGAGAGGAAGGGATAGTGGAGAGGAATGGAGGCTGGAGACTGGAGAGGAAGGGAGAGTGGAGAGGAATGGAGGCTGGAGAGGAGAGAGTGGAGAGGAAGGGAGGCTGGAGAGGAAGGGAGAGTGGAGAGGAAGGGAGGCTGGAGAGGAAGGGAGACGGGAGAGGAAGGGAGAGTGGAGAAGAAGGGAGACGGGAGAGGAATGGAGAGTGGAGAGGAAGGGAGACGGGAGAGGAATGGAGAGTGGAGAGGAAGGGAGAGTGGAGAGGAAGGGAGACGGGAGAGGAATGGAGAGTGGAGAGGAAGGGAGACGGGAGAGGAATGGAGAGTGGAGAGGAAGGGAGAGTGGAGAGGCAGGGAGACGGGAGAGGAAGGGAGACGGGAGAGGAAGGGAGAGTGGAGAAGAAGGGAGACGGGAGAGGAATAGAGAGTGGAGAGGAAGGGAGACGGGAGAGGAATGGAGAGTGGAGAGGAAGGGAGAGTGGAGAGGAAGGGAGACGGGAGAGGAAGGGAGAGTGGAGAGGAAGGGAGACGGGAGAGGAATGGAAAGTGGAGAGGAAGGGAGAGTGGAGAGGAAGGGAGACGGGAGAGGAAGGGAGAGTGGAGAGGAAGGGAGGCTGGAGAGGAAGGGAGAGTGGAGAGGAAGGGAGGCTGGATAGGAAGGGAGACGGGAGAGGAAGGGAGAGTGGAGAGGAAGGGAGAGTGGAGAGGAAGGGAGGCTGGAGAGGAAGGAAGGCTGGAGAGGAAGAGAGACGGAAGAGGAAGGGAGAGTGGAGAGGAATGGAGAGTGGAGAGGAATGGAGAGTGGAGAGGAATGGAGGCTGGAGGAAGGGAGACTGGAGAGGAAGGGAGGCTGGAGAGGAAGGGAGAGTGGAGATGAATGGAGGCTGGAGAGGAAGGGAGACGGGAGTGGAAGAGAGGCTGGAGAGGAAGGGAGAGTGGAGAGGAAGGGAGAGTGGAGAGGAAGGGAGACTGGAGAGGAAGGGAGAGTGGAGAGGAAGGGAGGCTGGAGAAGAAGGGAGACGGGAGAGGGAGGGAGCTTGGAGACAAAGGGAGACTGGAGAGGAAGGGAGACTGGAGAGGAAGGGAGGCTGGAGAGGAAGAGAGACGGGAGAGGAAGGGAGAGTGGAGAGTGGAGAGGAATGGAGAGTGGAGAGGAAGGGAGATGGGAGAGGAATGGAGAGTGGAGAGGAAGGGAGAGTGGAGAGGAAGGGAGACGGGAGAGGAAGGGAGAGTGGAGAGGAAGGGTGGCTGGAGAGGAAGGGAGAGTGGAGAGGAAGGGTGGCTGGAGAGGAAGGGAGACGGGAGAGGAAGGGAGAGTGGAGAGGAAGGGAGAGTGGAGAGGAAGGGAGGCTGGAGAGGAAGGGAGAGTGGAGAGGAAGGGAGAGTGGAGAGGAAAGTAGAGTGGAGAGGAAGGGAGAGTGGAGAGGAAGGGAGGCTGGAGAGGAAGGGAGAGTGTAGAGGAAGGGAGAGTGGAGAGGAAGGGAGGCTGGAGAGGAAGGGGAGAGTTGAGAGGAAGGGAGAGTGGAGAGGAAGGGAGACTGGAGAGGAAGGAAGGCTGGAGAGGAAGAGAGACGGAAGAGGAAGGGAGAGTGGAGAGGAATGGAGAGTGGAGAGGAATGGAGAGTGGAGAGGAATGGAGGCTGGAGGAAGGGAGACTGGAGAGGAAGGGAGAGTGGAGACGAATGGAGGCTGGAGAGGAAGGGAGACGGGAGAGGAAGGGAGGCTTGAGAGGAAGGGAGAGTGGAGAGGAAGGGAGAGTGGAGAGGAAGGGAGACTGGAGAGGAAGGGAGAATGGAGAGGAAGGGAGGCTGGAGAAGAAGGGAGACGGAAGAGGGAGGGAGCTTGTAGACGAAGGTAGACTGGATAGGAAGGGAGACTGGAGAGGAAGGGGGGCTGGAGAGGAAGAGAGACGGGAGAGGAAGGGAGAGTGGAGAGGAATGGAGAGTGGAGAGGAATGGAGAGTGGAGAGGAATGGAGAGTGGAGAGGAATGGAGGCTGGAGAGGAAGGGAGGCTGGAGAGGAAGGGAGAGTGGAGAGGAAGGAAGAGTAGAGAGGAAGGGAGAGTGGAGAGGAAGGGAGACTGTAGGGGAAGAGAGGCTGGAGAGGAAGGGAGAGTGGAGAGGAATGGAGGCTGGATAGGAAGGGAGGCTGGAGAGGAAGGGAGGCAGGAGAGGAAGGGATGCGGGAGAGGAAGGGAGGCTGGAGAGGAAGGGAGGCTGGAGAGGAAGGGAGAGTGGAGAGGAATGGAGAGTGGAGATGAATGGAGAGTGGAGAGGAAGGGAGAGTGGAGAGCAAGGGGGAGTGGAGAGGAAGGGAGAGTGGAGAGGAAGGGAGAGTTGAGAGGAAGGGAGAGTGGAGAGGAAGGGAGAGTGGAGAGGAAGGGAGAGTGGACAGGAATGGAGAGTGGAGAGGAATGGAGGCTGGAGAGGAAGGGAGACGGGAGAGGAAGGGAGAGTGGAGAGGAAGGGAGGCGGGAGAAGAAGGGAGGCTGGAGAGGAAGGGAGAGTGGAGAGGAGGGGAGGCGGGAGAGGAAGGGAGGCTGGAGAGGAAGAGAGACGGGAGAGGAAGGGAGAGTAGAGAGGAAGGGAGAGTAGAGAGGAATTGAGAGTGGAGAGGAATGGAGAGTGGAGAGGAATGGAGAGTGGAGAGGAATGGAGAGTGGAGAGGAATGGAGAGTGGAGAGGAATGGAGAGTGGATAGGAAGGGAGAGTGGAGAGGAAAGGAGGCTGCAGAGGAAGGGAGGCTGGAGAGGAAGAGAGACGGGAGAGGAAGGGAGAGTGGAGAGGAATGGAGAGTGGAGAAGAATGGAGGCTGGAGAGGAATGGAGAGTGGAGAGGAATGGAGAGTGGAGAGGAAGGGAGAGTAGAGAGGAAGGGAGAGTGGAGAGGAAGGGAGGCGGGAGAGGAAGGGAGGCTGGAGAGGAAGAGAGACGGGAGAGGAAGGGAGAGTGGAGAGGAATGGAGAGTGGAGAGGAATGTAGGCTGGAGAGGAAAAGAGAGTGGAGAGGAATGGAGGCTGGAGAGGAAGGGAGAGTGGAGAGGAAGGGAGGGTGGAGAGGAATGGAGAGTGGAGAGGAATGGAGGCTGGAGAGGAATGGAGAGTGGAGAGGAAGGGAGATGGGAGAGGAAGGGAGAGTGGAGAGGAAGGGAGTTGGGAGATGAATGGAGAGTGGAGAGGAAGGGAGAGTGGAGAGGAAGGGAGAGTGGAGAGGAAGGGAGAGTGGAGAAGAAGGGAGAGTGGAGAGGAAGGGAGACGGGAGAGGAACGGAAAGTGGAGAGGACGGGAGAGTGGAGAGGAAGGGAGAGTGAAGAGGAAGGGAGACGGGAGAGGAAGGGATAGTGGAGAGGAATGGAGGCTGGAGACTGGAGAGGAAGGGAGAGTGGAGAGGAATAGAGGCTGGAGAGGAAGGGAGAGTGGAGAGGAAGGGAGGCTGGAGAGGAAGGGAGAGTGGAGAGGAAGGGAGAGTGGAGAGGAAGGGAGACGGGAGAGGAAGGGAGAGTGGAGAGGAAGGGAGAGTAGAGAGGAAGGAAGACGGGAGAGGAAGAGAGAGTGGAGAGGAAGGGAGAGTGGAGAAGAAGGGAGACGGGAGAGGAATGGAGAGTGGAGAGGAAGGGAGAGTGGAGAGGAAGGGAGACGGGAGAGGAAGGGAGAGTGGGGAGGAAGGGAGAGTGGAGAGGAAGGGAGACGGGAGAGGAATGGAGAGTGGAGAGGAAGGGAGAGTGGAGAGGAAGGGAGGCGGGAGAGGATGGGAGAGTGGAGAGGAAGGGAGTTGGGAGAGGAAGGGAGACGGGAGAGGAAGGGAGAGTGGAGAGGAAGGGAGTTGGGAGAGGAATGGAGAGTGGAGAGGAAGGGAGAGTGGAGAGGAAGGGAGAGTGGAGAGGAAGGGAGAGTGGAGAGGAAGGGAGAGTGGAGAGGAAGGGAGAGTGGAGAGGAAGGGAGAGTGGAGAGGAATGGAGAGTGGAGAGGAATGGAGGCTGGAGATGAATGGAGAGTGGAGAGTAATGGAGAGTGGAGAGGAAGGGAGAGTGAAGAGGAGGGGAGGCTGGAGAGGAAGGGAGACGGGAGAGGAAGGGAGACGGGGAGGAATGGAGGCTGGAGAGGAAGGGAGGCTGGGGAGGAAGGGAGACGAGAGAAGAAGGGAGACGGGAGGGGAAGAGAGACGGGAGAGGAAGGGAGACTGGAGAGGAAGGGAGAGTGGAGAGGATGGAGACTGGAGGAAGAGAGACTGGAGATGAAGGGAGACTGGAGATGAAGGGAGACTGGAGAGGAAGGGAGGCTGGAGAGGAAGGGAGACGGGAGAGGAAGAGAGACGGGAGATGAAGGGAGACTGGAGAGGAAGGGAGAGTGGAGAGGAATGGAGAGTGGAGAGGAATGGAGAGTGGAGAGGAAGGGAGAGTGAAATCCATCCATACAAAATATTCGGACTAAATTTATTTAAAAAAAAGAGTGGAGAGGAAGGGAGACTGGAGAGGAAGTGAGGCTGGAGAGGAAGAGAGACGGCAGAGGAAGGGAGACGGGAGAGGAAGGGAGCCGGGAGAGGAAGGGAGACGGGAGAGGAAGAGAGACGGGAGAGGAAGGGAGACTGGAGAGGAAGGGAGAGTGGAGAGGAAGGAGACTGGAGGAAGGGAGACTGGAGAGGAAGGGAGGCTGGAGAGGAAGGGAGAGTGGAGAGGAAGGGAGACGGGAGAGGAAGAGAGACGGGAGAGGAAGGGAGAGTGGAGAGAAAGGGAGAGTTGAGAGGAAGGAGACTGGAGGAAGGAAGACTGGAGATGAAGGGAGAGTGGAGAGGAAGGGAGGCTGGAGAGAAAGGGAGAGTGGAGAGGAAGGGAGGCTGGAGAGGAAGGGAGACGGGAGAGTAAGAGGGACGGGAGAGGAAGGGAGACTGGACAGGAAGGGAGACTGGAGAGGAAGGGAGACTGGAGAGGAAGGGAGACTGGAGAGGAAGGGAGGCTGGAGAGGAAGGGAGATGGCAGAGGAAGAGAGACGGGAGAGGAAGGGAGAGTGGAGAGGAATGGAGAGTTGAGAGCAAGGAGACTGGAGGAAGGGAGACTGGAGATGAAGGGAGGCTGGAGAGGAAGGGAGGCTGTAGAGGAAGGGAGAGTGGAGAGGAAGGGAGGCTGGGGAGGAAGGGAGGCTCGAGAGGAAGGGAGAGTGGAGAGGAAGGGAGGCTGGAAAGGAAGGGAGAGTGGAGAGGAAGGGAGAGTGGAGAGGAAGAGAGACTGGAGAGGAAGGGAGAGTGGAGAGGAAGGGAGAGTGGAGAGGAAGGGAGAGTGGAGAGGAAGGGAGACGGGAGAGGAATGAAGACTGGAGAGGAAGGGAGGCTGGAGAGGAAGGGAGACGGGAGAGGAAGGGAGAGTGCAGAGGAATGGAGGCTGGAGGAAGGGAGACGGGAGAGGAAGAGAGGCTGGGGAGAAAGGGAGAGTGGAGAAGAATGGAGAGTAGAGAGGAAGGAGACTGGAGGAAGGGAGACTGGAGATGAAGGGAGGCTGGAGAGGAAGGGAGAGTGGAGAGGAAGGGAGAGTGGAGAGGGATGGAGGCTGGAGAGGAAGGCAGGCTGGAGAGGAAGAGAGAGTGGAGAGGAAGGGAGACTGGAGAGGAATGGAGGCTGGGGAAGAAGGGAGACGGGAGAGAAAGGGATGCTGGAGAGGAAGGGAGAGTGGAGAGGAAGGGAAACGGAAGAGGAAGGGAGAGTGGAGAGGAAGGGAGACGGAAGAGGAAGGGAGAGTGGAGAGGAAGGGAGAGTGGAGGGGAAGGGAGGCTGGAGAGGAAAGGAGAGTGGAGAGGAAGGGAGAGTGGAGAGGAATGGAGGCTGGAGAGGAAGGGAGGCTGGAGAGGAAGGGAGACTGGAGAGGAAGGGAGGCTGGAGATGAAGGAAGACTGGAGAGGAAGGGAGGCTGGAGAGGAAGGGTGAGTGGAGAGGAAGGGAGAGTGGATAGGAATGGAGGCTGGAGAGGAAGGAAGGCTGGAGAGGAAGGGAGAGTGGAGAGGAAGGGAGACGGAAGAGGAAGGGAGAGTGGAGAGGAAGGAGACTGGAAGAAGGGAGAGTGGAGAGGAAGGAGACTGGAGGAAGGGAGACTGGAGATGAAGGGAGACTGGAGAGGAAGGGAGACGGGAGAGGAAGGGAGGCTGGAGAGGAAGGGAGACGAGAGAGGAAGGGAGGCTGGAGAGGAAGAGAGACGGGAGAGGAATTGAAACGGGATAGGAAGGGAGACTGGAGAGGAAGGGAGACGGGAGAGGAAGGGAGACGGAAGAGGAAGGGAGAGTGGAGAGGAAGGAGACTGGAGGAATGGAGACTGGAGATGAAGGGAGACTGGAGAGGAAGGGAGACGGGATAGGAAGAGAGACTGGAGAGGAAGGGAGGCTGGAGAGGAAGGGAGGCTGGAGAGGATGGGAGAGTGGAGAGGAAGGGAGAGTGGAGAGGAAGGGAGAGTGGAGAGGAAGGAGACTGGAGGAAGGGAGACTAGAGATGAAGGGAGACTGGAGAGGAAGGGAGACGGGAGAGGAAGGGAGGCTGGAGAGGAAGGGAGGCTGGAGAGGAAGGGAGACGGAAGAGGAAGGGAGAGGAAGGAGACTGGAGGAATGGAGCCTGGAGATGAAGGGAAACTGGAGAGGAAGGGAGACGGGAGAGGAAGAGAGACTGGAGAGGAAGGGAGGCTGGAGAGGAAGAGAGGCTGGAGAGGATGGGAGAGTGGAGAGGAAGGGAGAGTGGAGATGAATGGAGAGTTGAGAGGAAGGGAGACGGGAGAGGAAGGGAGAGTGGAGAGGAAGAGAGACGGGAGAGGAAGGGAGAGTGGATAGGAATGGAGAGTGGAGAGAAAGGGAGACGGGAGAGGAAGGGAGAGTGGAGAGGAAGGGAGATTGGAGAGGAAGGGAGAGTGGAGAGGAAGGGAGACGGGAGAGGAAGAGAGACTGGAGAGGAAGGGAGGCTGGAGAGGAGGAGAGGCTGGAGAGGATGGGAGAGTGGAGAGAAAGGGAGAGTGGAGATGAAGGGAGAGTTGAGAGGAAGGGAGAAGGGAGAGGAAGGGAGTGTGGAGAGGAAGGGAGAGTGGAGAGGAAGGAGACTGGAGGAAGGTCGACTGGAGATGAAGGGAGACTGGAGAGGAAGGGAGACGGTAGAGGTAGAGAGACGGGAGAGGAAGGGAGAGTGGAGATGAAGAGAGACGGGAGAGGAAGGGAGAGTGGAGAGGAAGGGAGAGTGGAGAGGAAGGGAGAGTGGAGAGGAAGGAGACTGGAGGAAGGGAGACTAGAGATGAAGGGAGACTGGAGAGGAAGGGAGAGTGGAGAGGAAGGGAGACGGGATAGAAATGGAGACTGGAGAGGAAGGGAGAGTGGAGAGGAATGGAGGCTGGAGGAAGGGAGGCTGGAGATGAAGGGAGACTGGAGAGGAAGGGAGACGGGAGAGGAAGGGAGACTGGAGAGGAAGGGAAACGGGAGAGGAAGAGAGACGGGAGAGGAAGGGAGAGTTGAGAGGAAGAGAGACTGGAGAGGGAGGGAGAGTGGAGAGGAATGGAGGCTGGAGAGGAAGGGAGGCTGGAGAGGAAGGGAGGCTGGAGAGGAAGGGAGACTGGAGAGGAAGGGAGACGGGAGAGGAATGGAGGCTGGAGAAGAAGGGAGGCTGGAGAGGAAGGGAGGCTGGAGAGGAAGGGAGAGTGGAGAGGAAGGGAGAGTGGAGAGGTAGGGAGGCTAGAGAGGAAGGGAGGCGGGTGAAGAAGGGAGGCTGTAGAGGAAGAGAGACGGGAGAGGAAGGGAGAGTGGAGAGGAATTGAGAGTGGAGAGGAAGGGAGGCTGGAGAGGAAGGGAGAGTGGAGAGGAAGGGAGAGTGGAGAGGAAGGGAGAGTGGAGAGGAAGGGAGAGTGGAGAGGAATGGAGGCTGGAGAGGAAGGGAGGCTGGAGAGGAAGAGAGACGGGAGTGGAAGGGAGAGTGGAGATGAAGGGAGAGTGGAGAGGAATGGAGGCTGGAGAGGAAGGGAGGCTGGAGAGGAAGAGAGACGGGAGAGGAAGGGAGAGTGGAGAGGAAGGGAGAGTGGAGAGGAAGGGAGAGTGGAGAGGAATGGAGGCTGGAGAGGAAGGGAGGCTGGAGAGGAAGAGAGACGGGAGAGGAAGGGAGAGTGGAGAGGAAGGGAGACGGGAGAGGAATGGAGAGTGGAGAGGAAGGGAGAGTGGAGAGGAAGGGAGACGGGAGAGGAAGGGAGAGTGGAGAGGAAGGGAGACGGGAGAGGAATGGAAAGTGGAGAGGAAGGGAGAGTGGAGAGGAAGGGAGACGGGAGAGGAAGGGAGAGTGGAGAGGAAGGGAGAGTGGAGAAGAAGGGAGACGGGAGAGGAATAGAGAGTGGAGAGGAAGGGAGACGGGAGAGGAATGGAGAGTGGAGAGGAAGGGAGAGTGGAGAGGAAGGGAGACGGGAGAGGAAGGGAGAGTGGAGAGGAAGGGAGACGGGAGAGGAATGGAAAGTGGAGAGGAAGGGAGAGTGGAGAGGAAGGGAGACGGGAGAGGAAGGGAGAGTGGAGAGGATGGGAGGCTGGAGAGGAAGGGAGAGTGGAGAGGAAGGGAGGCTGGATAGGAAGGGAGACGGGAGAGGAAGGGAGAGTGGAGAGGAAGGGAGAGTGGAGAGGAAGGGAGGCTGGAGAGGAAGGAAGGCTGGAGAGGAAGAGAGACGGAAGAGGAAGGGAGAGTGGAGAGGAATGGAGAGTGGAGAGGAATGGAGAGTGGAGAGGAATGGAGGCTGGAGGAAGGGAGACTGGAGAGGAAGGGAGGCTGGAGAGGAAGGGAGAGTGGAGATGAATGGAGGCTGGAGAGGAAGGGAGACGGGAGTGGAAGAGAGGCTGGAGAGGAAGGGAGAGTGGAGAGGAAGGGAGAGTGGAGAGGAAGGGAGACTGGAGAGGAAGGGAGAGTGGAGAGGAAGGGAGGCTGGAGAAGAAGGGAGACGGGAGAGGGAGGGAGCTTGGAGACGAAGGGAGACTGGAGAGGAAGGGAGACTGGAGAGGAAGGGAGGCTGGAGAGGAAGAGAGACGGGAGAGGAAGGGAGAGTGGAGAGTGGAGAGGAATGGAGAGTGGAGAGGAAGGGAGAGTGGAGAGGAAGGGAGATGGGAGAGGAAGGGAGAGTGGAGAGGAAGGGAGATGGGAGAGGAATGGAGAGTGGAGAGGAAGGGAGAGTGGAGAGGAAGGGAGACGGGAGAGGAAGGGAGAGTGGAGAGGAAGGGTGGCTGGAGAGGAAGGGAGAGTGGAGAGGAAGGGTGGCTGGAGAGGAAGGGAGACGGGAGAGGAAGGGAGAGTGGAGAGGAAGGGAGAGTGGAGAGGAAGGGAGGCTGGAGAGGAAGGGAGAGTGGAGAGGAAGGGAGAGTGGAGAGGAAAGTAGAGTGGAGAGGAAGGGAGAGTGGAGAGGAAGGGAGGCTGGAGAGGAAGGGAGAGTGGAGAGGAAGGGAGAGTGGAGAGGAAGGGAGGCTGGAGAGGAAGGGGAGAGTTGAGAGGAAGGGAGAGTGGAGAGGAAGGGAGACTGGAGAGGAAGGAAGGCTGGAGAGGAAGAGAGACGGAAGAGGAAGGGAGAGTGGAGAGGAATGGAGAGTGGAGAGGAATGGAGAGTGGAGAGGAATGGAGGCTGGAGGAAGGGAGACTGGAGAGGAAGGGAGAGTGGAGACGAATGGAGGCTGGAGAGGAAGGGAGACGGGAGAGGAAGGGAGGCTTGAGAGGAAGGGAGAGTGGAGAGGAAGGGAGATTGGAGAGGAAGGGAGACTGGAGAGGAAGGGAGAATGGAGAGGAAGGGAGGCTGGAGAAGAAGGGAGACGGAAGAGGGAGGGAGCTTGTAGACGAAGGTAGACTGGATAGGAAGGGAGACTGGAGAGGAAGGGGGCTGGAGAGGAAGAGAGACGGGAGAGGAAGGGAGAGTGGAGAGGAATGGAGAGTGGAGAGGAATGGAGAGTGGAGAGGAATGGAGAGTGGAGAGGAATGGAGGCTGGAGAGGAAGGGAGGCTGGAGAGGAAGGGAGAGTGGAGAGGAAGGAAGAGTAGAGAGGAAGGGAGAGTGGAGAGGAAGGGAGACTGTAGGGGAAGAGAGGCTGGAGAGGAAGGGAGAGTGGAGAGGAATGGAGGCTGGATAGGAAGGGAGGCTGGAGAGGAAGGGAGGCAGGAGAGGAAGGGATGCGGGAGAGGAAGGGAGGCTGGAGAGGAAGGGAGGCTGGAGAGGAAGGGAGAGTGGAGAGGAATGGAGAGTGGAGATGAATGGAGAGTGGAGAGGAAGGGAGAGTGGAGAGCAAGGGGGAGTGGAGAGGAAGGGAGAGTGGTTTAGGAAGGGAGAGTTGAGAGGAAGGGAGAGTGGAGAGGAAGGGAGAGTGGAGAGGAAGGGGAGTGGACAGGAATGGAGAGTGGAGAGGAATGGAGGCTGGAGAGGAAGGGAGACGGGAGAGGAAGGGAGAGTGGAGAGGAAGGGAGGCGGGAGAAGAAGGGAGGCTGGAGAGGAAGGGAGAGTGGAGAGGAGGGGAGGCGGGAGAGGAAGGGAGGCTGGAGAGGAAGAGAGACGGGAGAGGAAGGGAGAGTAGAGAGGAAGGGAGAGTAGAGAGGAATTGAGAGTGGAGAGGAATGGAGAGTGGAGAGGAATGGAGAGTGGAGAGGAATGGAGAGTGGAGAGGAATGGAGAGTGGAGAGGAATGGAGAGTGGATAGGAAGGGAGAGTGGAGAGGAAAGGAGGCTGCAGAGGAAGGGAGGCTGGAGAGGAAGAGAGACGGGAGAGGAAGGGAGAGTGGAGAGGAATGGAGAGTGGAGAAGAATGGAGGCTGGAGAGGAATGGAGAGTGGAGAGGAATGGAGAGTGGAGAGGAAGGGAGAGTAGAGAGGAAGGGAGAGTGGAGAGGAAGGGAGGCGGGAGAGGAAGGGAGGCTGGAGAGGAAGAGAGACGGGAGAGGAAGGGAGAGTGGAGAGGAATGGAGAGTGGAGAGGAATGTAGGCTGGAGAGGAAAAGAGAGTGGAGAGGAATGGAGGCTGGAGAGGAAGGGAGAGTGGAGAGGAAGGGAGGGTGGAGAGGAATGGAGAGTGGAGAGGAATGGAGGCTGGAGAGGAATGGAGAGTGGAGAGGAAGGGAGATGGGAGAGGAAGGGAGAGTGGAGAGGAAGGGAGTTGGGAGATGAATGGAGAGTGGAGAGGAAGGGAGAGTGGAGAGGAAGGGAGAGTGGAGAGGAAGGGAGAGTGGAGAAGAAGGGAGAGTGGAGAGGAAGGGAGACGGGAGAGGAACGGAAAGTGGAGAGGACGGGAGAGTGGAGAGGAAGGGAGAGTGAAGAGGAAGGGAGACGGGAGAGGAAGGGATAGTGGAGAGGAATGGAGGCTGGAGACTGGAGAGGAAGGGAGAGTGGAGAGGAATAGAGGCTGGAGAGGAAGGGAGAGTGGAGAGGAAGGGAGGCTGGAGAGGAAGGGAGAGTGGAGAGGAAGGGAGAGTGGAGAGGAAGGGAGACGGGAGAGGAAGGGAGAGTGGAGAGGAAGGGAGAGTAGAGAGGAAGGAAGACGGGAGAGGAAGAGAGAGTGGAGAGGAAGGGAGAGTGGAGAAGAAGGGAGACGGGAGAGGAATGGAGAGTGGAGAGGAAGGGAGAGTGGAGAGGAAGGGAGACGGGAGAGGAAGGGAGAGTGGGGAGGAAGGGAGAGTGGAGAGGAAGGGAGACGGGAGAGGAATGGAGAGTGGAGAGGAAGGGAGAGTGGAGAGGAAGGGAGGCGGGAGAGGATGGGAGAGTGGAGAGGAAGGGAGTTGGGAGAGGAAGGGAGACGGGAGAGGAAGGGAGAGTGGAGAGGAAGGGAGTTGGGAGAGGAATGGAGAGTGGAGAGGAAGGGAGAGTGGAGAGGAAGGGAGAGTGGAGAGGAAGGGAGAGTGGAGAGGAAGGGAGAGTGGAGAGGAAGGGAGAGTGGAGAGGAATGGAGAGTGGAGAGGAATGGAGGCTGGAGATGAATGGAGAGTGGAGAGGAATGGAGAGTGGAGAGGAAGGGAGAGTGAAGAGGAGGGGAGGCTGGAGAGGAAGGGAGACGGGAGAGGAAGGGAGACGGGGAGGAATGGAGGCTGGAGAGGAAGGGAGGCTGGGGAGGAAGGGAGACGAGAGAAGAAGGGAGACGGGAGGGGAAGAGAGACGGGAGAGGAAGGGAGACTGGAGAGGAAGGGAGAGTGGAGAGGATGGAGACTGGAGGAAGAGAGACTGGAGATGAAGGGAGACTGGAGATGAAGGGAGACTGGAGAGGAAGGGAGGCTGGAGAGGAAGGGAGACGGGAGAGGAAGAGAGACGGGAGATGAAGGGAGACTGGAGAGGAAGGGAGAGTGGAGAGGAATGGAGAGTGGAGAGGAATGGAGAGTGGAGAGGAAGGGAGAGTGAAATCCATCCATACAAAACATTCGGACTAAATTTATTTAAAAAAAAGAGTGGAGAGGAAGGGAGACTGGAGAGGAAGTGAGGCTGGAGAGGAAGAGAGACGGCAGAGGAAGGGAGACGGGAGAGGAAGGGAGCCGGGAGAGGAAGGGAGACGGGAGAGGAAGAGAGACGGGAGAGGAAGGGAGACTGGAGAGGAAGGGAGAGTGGAGAGGAAGGAGACTGGAGGAAGGGAGACTGGAGAGGAAGGGAGGCTGGAGAGGAAGGGAGAGTGGAGAGGAAGGGAGACGGGAGAGGAAGAGAGACGGGAGAGGAAGGGAGAGTGGAGAGAAAGGGAGAGTTGAGAGGAAGGAGACTGGAGGAAGGAAGACTGGAGATGAAGGGAGAGTGGAGAGGAAGGGAGGCTGGAGAGAAAGGGAGAGTGGAGAGGAAGGGAGGCTGGAGAGGAAGGGAGACGGGAGAGTAAGAGGGACGGGAGAGGAAGGGAGACTGGACAGGAAGGGAGACTGGAGAGGAAGGGAGACTGGAGAGGAAGGGAGACTGGAGAGGAAGGGAGGCTGGAGAGGAAGGGAGATGGCAGAGGAAGAGAGACGGGAGAGGAAGGGAGAGTGGAGAGGAATGGAGAGTTGAGAGCAAGGAGACTGGAGGAAGGGAGACTGGAGATGAAGGGAGGCTGGAGAGGAAGGGAGGCTGTAGAGGAAGGGAGAGTGGAGAGGAAGGGAGGCTGGGGAGGAAGGGAGGCTCGAGAGGAAGGGAGAGTGGAGAGGAAGGGAGGCTGGAAAGGAAGGGAGAGTGGAGAGGAAGGGAGAGTGGAGAGGAAGAGAGACTGGAGAGGAAGGGAGAGTGGAGAGGAAGGGAGAGTGGAGAGGAAGGGAGAGTGGAGAGGAAGGGAGACGGGAGAGGAATGGAGACTGGAGAGGAAGGGAGGCTGGAGAGGAAGGGAGACGGGAGAGGAAGGGAGAGTGGAGAGGAATGGAGGCTGGAGGAAGGGAGACGGGAGAGGAAGAGAGGCTGGGGAGAAAGGGAGAGTGGAGAAGAATGGAGAGTAGAGAGGAAGGAGACTGGAGGAAGGGAGACTGGAGATGAAGGGAGGCTGGAGAGGAAGGGAGAGTGGAGAGGAAGGGAGAGTGGAGAGGGATGGAGGCTGGAGAGGAAGGGAGGCTGGAGAGGAAGAGAGAGTGGAGAGGAAGGGAGACTGGAGAGGAATGGAGGCTGGGGAAGAAGGGAGACGGGAGAGAAAGGGATGCTGGAGAGGAAGGGAGAGTGGAGAGGAAGGGAAACGGAAGAGGAAGGGAGAGTGGAGAGGAAGGGAGACGGAAGAGGAAGGGAGAGTGGAGAGGAAGGGAGAGTGGAGGGGAAGGGAGGCTGGAGAGGAAAGGAGAGTGGAGAGGAAGGGAGAGTGGAGAGGAATGGAGGCTGGAGAGGAAGGGAGGCTGGAGAGGAAGGGAGACTGGAGAGGAAGGGAGGCTGGAGATGAAGGAAGACTGGAGAGGAAGGGAGGCTGGAGAGGAAGGGTGAGTGGAGAGGAAGGGAGAGTGGATAGGAATGGAGGCTGGAGAGGAAGGAAGGCTGGAGAGGAAGGGAGAGTGGAGAGGAAGGGAGACGGAAGAGGAAGGGAGAGTGGAGAGGAAGGAGACTGGAAGAAGGGAGAGTGGAGAGGAAGGAGACTGGAGGAAGGGAGACTGGAGATGAAGGGAGACTGGAGAGGAAGGGAGACGGGAGAGGAAGGGAGGCTGGAGAGGAAGGGAGACGAGAGAGGAAGGGAGGCTGGAGAGGAAGAGAGACGGGAGAGGAATTGAAACGGGATAGGAAGGGAGACTGGAGAGGAAGGGAGACGGGAGAGGAAGGGAGACGGAAGAGGAAGGGAGAGTGGAGAGGAAGGAGACTGGAGGAATGGAGACTGGAGATGAAGGGAGACTGGAGAGGAAGGGAGACGGGATAGGAAGAGAGACTGGAGAGGAAGGGAGGCTGGAGAGGAAGGGAGGCTGGAGAGGATGGGAGAGTGGAGAGGAAGGGAGAGTGGAGAGGAAGGGAGAGTGGAGAGGAAGGAGACTGGAGGAAGGGAGACTAGAGATGAAGGGAGACTGGAGAGGAAGGGAGACGGGAGAGGAAGGGAGGCTGGAGAGGAAGGGAGGCTGGAGAGGAAGGGAGACGGAAGAGGAAGGGAGAGGAAGGAGACTGGAGGAATGGAGCCTGGAGATGAAGGGAAACTGGAGAGGAAGGGAGACGGGAGAGGAAGAGAGACTGGAGAGGAAGGGAGGCTGGAGAGGAAGAGAGGCTGGAGAGGATGGGAGAGTGGAGAGGAAGGGAGAGTGGAGATGAATGGAGAGTTGAGAGGAAGGGAGACGGGAGAGGAAGGGAGAGTGGAGAGGAAGAGAGACGGGAGAGGAAGGGAGAGTGGATAGGAATGGAGAGTGGAGAGAAAGGGAGACGGGAGAGGAAGGGAGAGTGGAGAGGAAGGGAGATTGGAGAGGAAGGGAGAGTGGAGAGGAAGGGAGACGGGAGAGGAAGAGAGACTGGAGAGGAAGGGAGGCTGGAGAGGAGGAGAGGCTGGAGAGGATGGGAGAGTGGAGAGAAAGGGAGAGTGGAGATGAAGGGAGAGTTGAGAGGAAGGGAGAAGGGAGAGGAAGGGAGTGTGGAGAGGAAGGGAGAGTGGAGAGGAAGGAGACTGGAGGAAGGTCGACTGGAGATGAAGGGAGACTGGAGAGGAAGGGAGACGGTAGAGGTAGAGAGACGGGAGAGGAAGGGAGAGTGGAGATGAAGAGAGACGGGAGAGGAAGGGAGAGTGGAGAGGAAGGGAGAGTGGAGAGGAAGGGAGAGTGGAGAGGAAGGAGACTGGAGGAAGGGAGACTAGAGATGAAGGGAGACTGGAGAGGAAGGGAGAGTGGAGAGGAAGGGAGACGGGATAGAAATGGAGACTGGAGAGGAAGGGAGAGTGGAGAGGAATGGAGGCTGGAGGAAGGGAGGCTGGAGATGAAGGGAGACTGGAGAGGAAGGGAGACGGGAGAGGAAGGGAGACTGGAGAGGAAGGGAAACGGGAGAGGAAGAGAGACGGGAGAGGAAGGGAGAGTTGAGAGGAAGAGAGACTGGAGAGGGAGGGAGAGTGGAGAGGAATGGAGGCTGGAGAGGAAGGGAGGCTGGAGAGGAAGGGAGGCTGGAGAGGAAGGGAGACTGGAGAGGAAGGGAGACGGGAGAGGAATGGAGGCTGGAGAAGAAGGGAGGCTGGAGAGGAAGGGAGGCTGGAGAGGAAGGGAGAGTGGAGAGGAAGGGAGAGTGGAGAGGTAGGGAGGCTGGAGAGGAAGGGAGGCGGGTGAAGAAGGGAGGCTGTAGAGGAAGAGAGACGGGAGAGGAAGGGAGAGTGGAGAGGAATTGAGAGTGGAGAGGAAGGGAGGCTGGAGAGGAAGGGAGAGTGGAGAGGAAGGGAGAGTGGAGAGGAAGGGAGAGTGGAGAGGAAGGGAGAGTGGAGAGGAATGGAGGCTGGAGAGGAAGGGAGGCTGGAGAGGAAGAGAGACGGGAGTGGAAGGGAGAGTGGAGATGAAGGGAGAGTGGAGAGGAATGGAGGCTGGAGAGGAAGGGAGGCTGGAGAGGAAGAGAGACGGGAGAGGAAGGGAGAGTGGAGAGGAAGGGAGAGTGGAGAGGAAGGGAGAGTGGAGAGGAAGGGAGAGTGGAGAGGAAGGGAGAGTGGAGAGGAATGGAGGCTGGAGAGGAAGGGAGGCTGGAGAGGAAGAGAGACGGGAGAGGAAGGGAGAGTGGAGAGGAAGGGAGAGTGGAGAGGAAGGGAGAGTAGAGAGGAAGGGAGACTGGAGAGGAAGAGTGAGTGGAGAGGAATGGAGACTGGAGAGGAAGGGAGGCTGGAGGGTAAGGGAGGCGGGAGAAGAAGGGAGTCTGGGGAGGAAGAGAGACGGGAGAGGAAGGGAGAGTGGAGAGGAAGGGAGAGTGGAGAGGAATGGAGAGTGGAGAGGAATGGAGAGTGGAGAGGAAGGGAGGCTGCAGAGGAAGGGAGAGTGGAGAGGAAGGGAGAGTGGAGAAGAAGGGAGAGTGGATAGGAAGGGAGGCTATAGAGGAAGGGAGAGTGGAGAGGAATGGAGAGTGGAGAGGAATGGAGAGTGGAGAGGAAGGAGGCTGGAGAGGAAGGGAGAGTGGAGAGGAAGGGAGGCGGGAGAGGAAGAGATGGGAACTGGATATGGACGGAAACTGGACAGGGACTGGAACTGGACAGGGACGAGAATTGGACAGGGACGGGAACTGGACAGGGACCGGACCGGATCCATCATCTCCGAAAGTCCTACGGTTAAAAATCTTGGACAGGGACTGGAACTGGACAGGGACTGGAACTGGACAGGGACTGGAACTGGACAGGGACTGGAACTGGACAGGGACTGGAACTGGACAGGGACTGGAACTGGACAGGGACTGGAACTGGACAGGGACTGGAACTGGACAGGGACGGGAACTGGACAGGGACGAGAACTGGACAGGGACGGGAACTGGACAGGGACGGGAACTGGACAGGGACGGTAACTGGACAGGGACGGGAACTGGACAGGGACGGAAACTGGAAAGGGACAGGAACTGGACAGGAACTGGACAGGAACTGGACAGGAACTGGACAGGAACTGGACAGGAACGGAAACTGGCCAGGGACAGGAACTGGACAGGGACGGGAACTGGACAGGGACGGGAACTGGACAGGGACGGGAACTGGACAGGGACGGGAACTGTATAGGGACGGGAAGTGGACAGGGACGGGAACTGGACAGGGACGGGAACTGGACAGGGACGGGAACTGGACAGGGACTGGAACCGGACAGGGACGGGAACTGGACAGGGACGGGAACTGGACAGGGACAGGAACTGGACAGGGACAGGAACTGGACAGGGACAGGAACTGGACAGGGACAGGAACTGGACAGGGACAGGAACTGGACAGGGACGGGAATTGGACAGGGACAGGAACTGGACTGGGACAGGAAATGGACAGGGACAGGAACTGAACAAGGACAGGAACTGAACAGGGACAGAAACTGGTCAGGGACAGGAACTGGACAAAGACGGGAACTGGGCAGAGACGGGAACTAGACAGGGACAGGAACTGGACAGGGAAGGGGGACTAGAGAGGAAGGTAAAATGGGAGAAACTGTGGAACTAGGGAGGGTTGCTGAGGTGAAGAGAAAAGGGGGAACTAGAGAGGGTTGCTGAGCTGAAGAGAAACGGGGGAACTAGAGAAGGTTGCTGAGCTGAAGAGAAACGTAGGAACTAGAGAGGATTGCTGAGTCGAAGAGAAACGGGGGAACTAGAGAGGGTTGCTGAGCTGAAGAGAAACGGAGGAGCTGGAGGGAAACGCTGGGTAGTAACCGGAAAGAAGTAGCAGAACTGGAGCTGAACTGTGTTACTGTGAACTGAACTGGATATGAACTGTGTTACTGTGAACTGTGAAATGGAGCTGAACTGTGTTACTGTGAACTGTGAACTGGTGCTGAACTGTGTTACTGTGAACTGTGAACTGGAGCTGAACTGTGTTACTGTGAACTGTGAACTGGAGCTGAACTGTGTTACTGTGAAGTGTGAACTGGAGCTGAACTGTGTTACTGTGAACTGTGAACTGGAGCTGAACTGTGTTTCTGTGAAGTGTGAACTGGAGCTGAACTGTGTTACTGTGAACTGTGAACTGGAGCTGAACTGTGTTACTGTGAACTGTGAACTGGAGCTGAACTGTGTTACTAAAAGCTAGGCTGGTATGGAATCGACACGCACTGGTTCCGGGACTGGTTGAGTGGCAGATGTCAGATGGTGCGGGGTGGTGACGAGGTGAAACCAGCCACTCACGGTGTGATTCAGGGATCGCTATTAGGACCAATTTTATTTTTAATTTTTACTAATGATTTGTCATCGTATTTAGATTCAAAAACCGTGATGTACGCTGATGACGTTCAGTTTCTGCATCGGGGATCACCCAAAGGAATCTTGGAGTTGAAATCACAAGTTGAATGCACGCTGGATCTGGCAAGTCATTGGTTTATTCAAAACTGCTTTAAAATTAATCCTACAAAGGCTGATCTTATTCTAATAAAATCGCAAAGGCGGCGGCTTAACTCAGAATTCAATGTACAATTTGGCAACGCACTCATCCAGCCCTCCGCCAACGCCAAGATTCTGGGCTTGATAGTCGATGCCGGACTGACGTTCGAGTCACATGTGTCAGCAGTGATTCGCCGATGTTACGCAACCCTGGGTGGACTGTCGAAATCCGCGAGGGGCTTACCAAGGGAAGACAAGAAGATGATCGTAGAAATGTTGATTTTCCCTCACATCCGCTACTGCATGTCTGTTTGGTCTGGTTGTGTTGTTGTGCAGCGACACCGTCAACAGAAGGTCATAAACCACTGTGCACAGGTTGTTATGGGAGCGCGGCGCTCTGCCCATGTGACTGCATTGTTGGAGGAGTTTGAATGGCCCCAGATAGACCGGTTAGTGGCGGAGAGTGACTGTGGGACTTTACACTACCTCTTAAACAACTCACATGCGCCGAAATGTCTTTCTGAATGTTTTGAACACCGTGGCGATGTATCGAGCAAGCAAACACGTGCTACCGAGAATATGCAGCTCCAGCTACCAAGGGTGCGCACTGAGCACGCCCGTAAGTTTTTTAGTTATCGGGCCTGTGCTCTGTGGAACACCGTCCCAACGAATGTGCGACAGTCACGGACGTCAGCCATGTGCCGTAGGCGCTGCAGGAAGTGGATGAGCGAGAGTTAGCGGTAGTCATTTTGACCGTAGTTTTAATGGGTATGTTTTGTGTTTTATTGCTGTTTAGGTTTGTATGTGATAATGCTGATTTGATTTGTCACTGTCATGACACTTGGCCTGAAAAGCCATGTCATATATGGAGCGCCATACGAAATAAATGATGATGATGATGATGTTACTGTGAACTGTGAACTGGATCTGAACTGTGTTACTGTGAACTGCGAACTGGAGTTGAACTGTGTTACTGTGAACTGTGAACTGGAGCTGAACTGTGTTACTGTGAACTGTGAACTGGAGCTGAACTGTTTTACTGTGAACTGCGAACTGGAGCTGAACTGTGTTACTGTGAACTGTGAACTGGAGCTGAACTGTGTTACTGTGAACTGTGAACTGGAGCTGAACTGTGTTACTGTGAACTGTGAACTGGAGCTGAACTGTGTTACTGTGAACTGTGAACTGGAGCTGAACTGTGTTACTGTGAACTGGAGCTGAACTGTGTTACTGTGAACTGTGAACTGGAGATGAACTGTGTTACTGTGAACTGTGAACTGGAGCTGAACTGTGTTACTGTGGACTGTGAACTGGAGCTGAACTGTGTTACTGTGAACTGTGAACTGGAGCTGAACCACTGTTAGCGAACGGGCAGATGGAAAGAGAGGAGGGAGAATGTCGCATATTGAACCATGCATAGAAGCGTTTTCCAAGGAGAGCACACAATATATGAAATATGAAAACGTTACATGGTATTACCGAAACGAAGAGGGGACAGCAAAACCTGGCATCCTGCTTATTAGTCTGTTAGCTATACCTGTTAAACTTAGTTTATTTTAACAGGTTATAATATATGATTAATCAACATGTACCTACATAACCTGCAAATGCGCGCAGAGTAAAGCGTACGTTAAACACATGGCAATATTTGTCACCTTATTGGTTGGAAGCGAAATATAGGGGTCGCGAAAGTGAATACAAATAACAATGGTCTTGCAAACGGCCACATTCATATTTTCGGATAAACCTTTCGGAACCTATTCTAATTTTCTAATGAGGATGTCTGAGCTGTTCTTGGTAATTCTCAGCGCATGCATGCTATTGCTTCCTTAGCAGTACCGGACAATGAATCTTCCAGTAAACATGTTTTTACAGAAGTTAATTTCCGATAGCTCTGTTATCATAACCGTCCAGGTGCAGAGCCGGGACACGTTTCCGAGAACCAAACGTCAACAAACAGCCTTACGTTGTATGATACTCCAGGGAGTCGTTTTCTATTCCACGCAAATTATTCAGGATTGCACAAGCTTCAAGTTGACGCAAAGCAGCACAATTCAATTTAACGGAGGAAATGAAAGGTATCGCCTCGTGCTCGCAATTCCCTTGTATGCATGCGAGCCAACTGGAATGCCAAATATAGATTTACTGTTCAGAATCACAGAATGACAAAATGACGAGCACTTCAAAAATATGAGGGGAGAGTTACGTGCCAAAAACTCTCTCTGGTTCCTTCGCTTTTCTTTCGATCCGTGTTTCCGTCGTTTCTCTTCATCGTTTTCCTCTGATGCTCGCGTGATTTATTGTCACGATGTTTCAGTACTTCTGAATGATGATCGTGAGCAATCACTTCATCATTTCTGCAACACTCATCCGAGGAACCTAAATTAGGGACCCTTCAACAGACATATAGATATATGCTATATTATATGCTATATGCTGTATATGCTATGCTATATATAGCTATATGCTATGCTAGTCCCTTGTCATAATTTTCCTGGATACTGTCTCATGTGACACTAATTGTGACACTTCTTATGTTCTTCAGGATATAGCCCGCCTGGTCTTTTATTTCCGGCGTCGAGCTAATTTTCATTATCTTTATGAAGCAGTGTTATTGGACCTCAGTTTTTTTTCCGGCAAGTCAATGGGAGGTTATTAACTGTCGTTCTTCGGAGAAGCGTCGATACATTCCGCTGGCAGTGGAACAGGTATTCTTCGAGAGCAGGAACACGGATACGATCTTACTGTCGAGTAATATTATCTGATCTTACTGTGGATACACCCACCTATTAATGGGTGGCGGTTAGAAGAAGAAGAAGAAGAAGAAGAAAAAAAATATATATATATATATATATTTCGTAATGACTAATGCTTACCTAGTGCATACGCTTAGCCTTTCCTGTACAGACACTTTTGTCCCAGCTGAAGCGAGTTTCTGGAATTCTCCTTGCACGGAACGGAAATGCATGATCTCTGAGAGAGAGGTCTAGAGACGAGTATGCCTGATGTCATTTGCTCTATCATGCCGCGCGCACATCGGCCGCTCCCGGTCAAACACTGCTGTCGACGGTCAGTAGAGGTCGGCAAACATAGTACTCGGCGAGCTATCAGGAATGACAGGAGAGGGATGGGAGGCGATCGACATAGTGATGGGAGACGCTGGACATAGTGATGGGAGGCGATTGACATAGTGATGGGAGACGAGAGACATAGTGATGGGAGGTGATGGACATAGTGATGGGAGGCGAGAGACATAGTGATGGGAGGCGATCGACATAGTGATGGGAGACGGTGGACATAGTGATGGGAGACGGTGGACATAGTGATGGAGGCGATGGACATAGTGATGGGAGGCGATGGACATAGTGATGGAGGCGATGGACATAGTGATGGGAGGCGATGGACATAGTGACGGGAGACGGTGAGCATAGTGATGGGAGACGGTGGACATAGTGATGGGAGGCGATGGACATAGTGATGTAAGCGACAGACATAGTTAGTGATGGGAGGCGATCGATATAGTGATGGGAGGTGCTGGACATTTGATATATAAAGCTGAATCAGTGCGTTGTATGAAAACATACGGAGATGCCTAAGGAATGAGACTGTTCATTTCCATTGAGACTTCTTACGACTTATGTAAAGGGATTATACGGTGTTTTCCCAGAATAATTGAGATACATAGTAAAACTTCTTATAAAGGTGGTAGAAGTCACACGGTAGTCACATTTTTATGAAAATTTCCTTCTGCATGTAAGGACATTTCATATTGCGCGGTGATGTCACCGCGTACTTTCTGCAGTACTGGCTGAGGCAGAGCCAGTCATCTATTTTATGTTAATGAAAATACCTCACTGATGGCATATTTCCGGTAACAATAACCAATTTATGATAAAATACATTTTATTTTGCTAACGACAGCATCAGTTACCTAGTTTTTCCCATAAAATTCGATATTTTTGATGAATTTTCATGCCAAGAAATTAATTCGCCACCACCAAATTCTCAACGTTAAACGCCGCAAGGAAAAAAACCCACAAAACCCACAAAACCCGAACGAACAGTATGTAGTAATAAAGGGTCCCGTAAGAATTAAATTGAATAATCTTTTTGTGATCCAGTGTAGGACTTGTAGATAATTCAAAGCTCTAAAATTGATGAAAAACGAAAAAAAAACGCATGGCATTACTTGCCCGGCTTAGAGCGTCTTTAATTTAGTAACTCATTCTATAATCGTCATCCAGATGGCAAAGAGCGCAATAATTATCGCGTATGTCAAGGTGGTTTACATCAAGGCGATATGTTTACATAGCAATTTCACACAATTTCACAATTTCAGGCTTACCTTCATGTAAAGGTAGGCTTAATTCAATTAATTTATAGTGATATGGGGGTGGCCGTTCGGGAGAAGTGTCCTGGGGCGGAATTGGCCTCCATGTTGGATTTTTCTCTTCACGGTCACGTGACCTTTTTATGGTGAACGTGCTATAGTAAACAGTAAATAAACCCTCTTGCGGCAGCTTGCTTCTGAGTTCGTAACCGCTATTTTGTCTCAGCCGCGCAGATTACTGCACCATCGAACTTGATGCAGATTCTAAGATAAGAAAGTGATGGACAGTAATGCCGATCAAGTACTCGTTATCTGATACAAGTCTTGAGAAAACGCCAAAGTCTTAACGCTGGTAATTGCTGAAATAATGGACTAAATGAGCAGTGAGGTCCATGGTACATGTTTTAAACGTTTTTAAAGCTCATACAAGTGCAAAAAGTGCATTTCCTTTCAGGACGGAAACCCGTACAATCCCTTTAATGATTGCTACAATAACTTGGATGAAGAAACAGGGATATGACATACAAACTGGGATTTAGCAAAGGATCAGAAATTTCGCTCGGCGGATGGGACGCTTCTTCTAACTAGCCATACTGTCTTGTTCGAAAAGCTCATAGGAATTTTGCAAATATCCATATATAATCAACCTAAAATGCTCTTTGTTTGGCTGCTCTTCCATATGTTTCAATAAATCAGTCTATGATAATTTTATGTTGCAGTAACACTGGAGTGATGCCACGAGCAATGCATTGGATGACTGCATTGCCAATGACATGGAAAACAATGTTGAGTGTTATCCCCATGCTAACGTTTCCACCGCTAAGCTCGTTCTCCCATCCAATCATTGGCAGCTGGCCTGTTTAGCGGAACTACGCAGCGGAGAACTAGTACTGCGCGTCGAGACGGCGGGACCACGCCGCCTTCGTGCCAGCACGTCCCAAGGTTAACTGCTCTAATGTGATGTCTGATCCGGGCTCGTCGCCAGACGCCACCTTCCGTATCCATCGGGATTAGTGACGTCATACATACGGGCACACCGACCAATTTCGGAAATTAGCATTGAGGTGGACAGGAAGTACACATTTAATGGCCTTGTTTCTTCGTCAATCAGTGTTGTATCGGGCGTTGTATCTTCGTCAATCAGTGGTTTGCGTGGCGTACGTGACGGTGCATGAAGGTTGGGTGGTCGCTTGCGGTGTGCGCGCTCGAAGCTGTTGCTATGGTCATAAGGCGTTAGTAGAGCTTTACAATGGCTTTCTGTCGTTATCGAATCTCGGGACAGCGTTACGGTATTAATATAAGTTGTGCAGTAGGAAATAACTTCTCATTTATATCGCCAAGGTGATATCAACTGGCAGAACGGCAAACTGGCCCAGATGATGACGCTGGGCTGTAAGTTTGCCAGTTTGAAATGTAATTTCCTTTCAACTATTGCATACCATTTTAACAGAAGAACTTAAATTGCATTATAATATATCATGAAGTCGTGCACTAACCTTTGCCAAAAACAAATGATTTATGGTAAGCTACTTGGTAATTATTTATTAGTATCCCTTTTAATAGTATTTACGCAAAACAAATATGTTACAGGGATTACGCGGTTCTTAGTATCTTGGAATTGCATAGCCTCCACAGGCTAAGTCAATGACCAAAGTACACACAAATAACTTTGATACCAAAGTAGCCAAAGTACGATCGTTTTTCACATAGCGATAATATATATATTTTTTTGCTAAATTGAGTCCGAGCCTTTTAAATGGACGAATTTCCGAAGTCAGGACCAGCGCTAAGCAGAGCTTGTTGCGTAGGTCCTGAACCCTAACGTCCGAACGCTCAATTCCTGGCAGCCGGCAGAATTTATAGGCGAAAGTTATACGTGCCCGACATAGCTGGGCATGGCCCGCCCCGCCCTCTGACGTCACCTGACCTTGAGTGCGACCGCTGCCACCGGCTGCAGGCCATCCCAGTCAGGGGGGGGGGGGGATAGCTTGCACCGAATCGACTCGAACCCGGCCTGCCACACCGGGTGAGGTCAAAATCCCAGCACTCCCCGACTGAGCTACAGAGGCGGGCAGATTGTGAGATTGTGATATAAAATTAGATAGACCCAGTCAAATAAAGCTAGCAAGTCAAATAAGTTAATTTCCAGCGAAGTTCGAGATCTCTCTATCGATCGATAGTACCTAGGTGCATGTCAGGCAATGTTGAAAATAACATCATAAAGACCATCTCGATCAAATCGATCGAATTTTGCCTCGTCACTAACCGACACTGATGTCCAAAAACATTATTTTAGGACTTGCTAGTTTTTTCGACCAGTTAGTTAGTTTTGATGCATTAGTGAGGTTAAGCCATATAAGTAGGTCTGGTTATTTATCGTGCACATAAGTATTTTTAGTTCCTGAATTCGTGAAACTGAATCGACATTAACTCGCCATTGGCTGAGGGGGGGGGGGGGCATTTTTCGCACCCCTGGCAAACCTCAATAGTTCAAAAAACAATAGCGCTATCGACGTGAAACTTCGAGTACCTTCTCCTACATCAATTTGACGTTTTCTGCGCAAAAATGAAAAAATTTCGTCGAAAATTGTCGAGATATAGCGAGTATAGTGACGTCACTGCACACGAGTTTGACACAAAAATCAGCTAAACTTTAGCAGGTCGTACAAATGCCATATTTTGAGCAAAATGCAATCGAAAAACGTCAAAAGTTAGAAAATGGCAACTGCTACAAAATGGCTATCTCAGATTTTATTGTTGATTTTTTTTTGATAAAAAAGGCAAAACACTTTTTTTAATGCCCTCCAAACCCAAAAAAACGAAAAATCCACATGTGGAAAATACCCAAACCAAATTTAAAAGTAATATCTTTATTTTTGACTGACTTATGGCTTCCTAAGTATGAGTAACTCATGACAACATATTTTGAAATTGCGTTTTTGGTCTTTTATTGACCAGATACAAACAAATAAATGCCAGCACTGTATTTCTGAGACAGAACTGGTCTAGGAACATGCTTTATTATTTAGATTGATAAATTTCAAATTTTGACTGTATGTGAGTCAAAATTTCAACAAAATTTTCAAACCTTGACCTGATATGGTGTCCGTTTGTGAAAATGGCTGCTACTATCGAATTCTACACATAAAATAACCCCTAAAACATGAGTCGCATGGTTTTCGTAGACCTCTTGCCAATAGTGACCTGACCTTGACCTTGGCCTTTGCTTACAATTTCACTTTCGCTTATGCAGGAGATGCATTATACCTTTGAAAGCACTTTGTGCGATAATAGTTACAATCTAAGGCTTAGGATGGAAAGTATGGCCCATAAACCCAAACAAACTCAATTCTGACCTTTGGCCTAACCATGACCTGACATGTGACCATATTTTGACAATTTTGTGTAGGCGTTGTATCGTCTCTTTGAAAGCTTTTGAATTCCGCCTTGCACGTCTCACTGCGACCATTGGTTCGGAAGATAACCCAGGAGGGGGAGGGCGAAAAACACTCCTCCCCAGCCAATGGCGTTCGGCTGCAACCCCAGCCAATGCCGGGTTAAGTGAGTGTGTTGAGAATACAATACAACACACAGATATACCAGAATTGATTAAAAAACAGTACTGATCATGTTTGCTTCCAGCAACCGAAGTAGAAACGTCCAAACTTACACTCTTGTCTCTTAGATAATTTCCCATTGGGTTGTTGTGATCCTTTTTACCGTGGCGTTGCGAAACCTCAGGTCAAATACACCACGCCATGGCGTGAGTCCTGACAATTGAGATCGATCGCAAAGGTAACCTAATCGTGAAACGCAAACCATCCAATAGAATACACGTTCGCCGAACTCTTCTCCTATCTCCGAACACACGAACGAACATTTGCTAAGTCCACCATAGTTTTATCCCGCTTCCCTGAAACTGGCCGCGAGACCCCCCCCCCCCCCCTCCTCCTCCCTCCGCTCCCCAAAGGATTTCGTCAGCTGCCGATATCTTGGCCAGAGCATGCCACGATAGAACGCGCTGCTCCGAAGCCCTTTGGTCGTGAGGCGATACTTTGGCCGGCCATCACCTCGGCGACGGCTGGCGAGCCTCGTGACCTCGTCAAGCCCGAGACCGCAGCTTGGCCAGCGGCTCGGCTGGCCGATTTAACGGCTTTTGGTGTCAGATCGAGTCACCCTCGCCTCTGCAGTCCAGCAGACCGTGTGATGGCCGCACGACGTCTCAGGCGGCTTGGACACCGGAGATAAATGGCATATTACGGAGATGTATGCTGTTGCCAGGGACGGTTATCACACGGGTGGGGTCTTGACGGGCACATGGTATGGACGGACACATGGTATGGACGGACACATGGTATGGGCGGGCACATGGTATGGGCGGACACATGGTATGGGCGGACACATGGTATGGACGGACACATGGTATGGGCGGGCACATGGTATGGGCGGACACATGGTATGGGCGGACACATGGTATGGGCGGGCACATGGTATGGGCGGGCACATGGTATGGGCGGACACATGGTATGGGCGGACACATGGTATGGACGGACACATGGTATGGGCGGACACATGGTATGGACGGGCACATGGTATGGACGGGCACATGGTATGGACGGACACATGGTATGGACGGGCACATGGTATGGACGGGCACATGGTATGGGCGGACACATGGTATGGGCGGACACATGGTATGGGCTGACACATGGTATGGACGGACACATGGTATGGGCGGACACATGGTATGGACGGACACATGGTATGGGCGGGCACATGGTATGGGCGGACACATGGTATGGGCGGACACATGGTATGGGCGGGCACATGGTATGGGCGGACACATGGTATGGGCGGACACAAGGTATGGGCGGGCACATGGTATGGGCGGACACATGGTATGGGCGGACACATGGTATGGGCGGGCACATGGTATGGACGGACACAAGGTATGGGCGGGCACATGGTATGGGCGGACACATGGTATGGGCGGACACATGGTATGGACGGACACAAGGTATGGACGGGCACATGGTATGGACGGGCACATGGTATGGGCGGGCACATGGTATGGGCGGGCACATGGTATGGGCGGACACATGGTATGGGCGGGCACATGGTATGGACGGGCACATGGTATGGACGGGCACATGGTATGGACGGGCACATGGTATGGACGGGCACATGGTATGGGCGGGCGAAAGGCAGCGTGCATCGAGTGGACTCTGATCGGGTGGATGTTTGGATGTTGTGGATGTGGATGTTCGGGTGGACTCTGCCAAATGTTTCGTTTCCAGTGGCATGCATGCACTATGAGCCAATATACTTCACGGAGAGTTACATAATACGATGTTATTCATACATCCTTGAAGATGCAGTATATGCATGGACTTTATTTTATTCTGGCCCATCTTGCACATGGAAACAACAGTGTTTTTCAACTCTGAATCAATTTATAGGACTTAACTCTTGGCAGGGTAAGGCCCGATAGTACTGGCTAGATAGTACTGTCAATGACCTCAGTTGACCTCTGAAGAAGTCAATCGAGGTCACAATCTCGGTGGAAACCACAACTGTCACCTGGAAACACCTTTGCATATGCTCCTGAACAACAAACACTCGGAAACTGTACAAGTTACAAGCATCGATCTGCGGGACGCCAGTTGCGCCTGACAAAACCTTGAGAAACAGGTCATAGGTCACGGGTCATGTGGGTTAGAAATGCACATTTTTCAGATTCTGAGTCTAATTTTTCAAAAGTAGGGTACTGAAAGTTTCATCGCAATCGGTTAGAATCTATGAGAGTTATTCCAGAAAAACCGAAGGGGGGTGGCATCTACCCGCCCCTACCCGGGCGAGGGTTAAGAGTCATACTTCACGTTGTTTCTATTACCCAGGTTTCTTTTCGGCGCCATCACAAATTGAATGAACTCATACAACAATAATCGATTATAGACAGATCGGTATAGATGCCGATCTGCTATTTTCCTTTAGATCTTTAACACGCGCCCCGGAGGGGAGGGAGAAATCCGCCCACCACTAAAGTTTTCGAGGATAGCGCAAAAACGGCGGTGCGCATCGCCGCCGCTTTGGCATACCAGTTCGAAAATAAACTACCGACATTATGGGAAATTTTTGACCACGAGTCATCTCAGGTCAGGTCACCAGACCAGGTCAAGTGATGACCCCACCTCCAAAACGTTTGCGGTCGTACCGCAGCCACAGTTTTAGGCCGATTGGTTTCAAACTTGCATGATTTAATAAGGTCATAGATACTTAAGACTGACACACAGTCTTCACGCAGCTGCGCGAAGTGGATGCGGGTGCCTATTCAAATACATTGAGCGGAGGTTGCAACAACTGCATGATGCGCACGATGCGGGAAGAAAAAATCAACTGATGAAATTTACCCATGTATTTGAATAGGCACCCGCATCCACTTCGCGCAGCTGCGTGAAGACTGTGTGTCAGCCTTAACCATGCTTTACCTCAGATTTCTGATATCGGTGACCTAAGGTCGGGTCAATTTCGTGACGACCAACACTGTTTTGCCAATAACTATCGACATAATGCAGATATAGAAGTGAAAACGGTACCAATGTGTTTGTCTCGTCGAGACACGTCTCCCAATATGCAGCATGACCTACTGGGGTCACCACATGACCTTGATCTGATGCCAAATTTCTCAGTTGACCTAACCTGGTCAAAATGAAGATGATTTGAAGTGCCTTGACGAGACAAACACGATGGCGTCAAATGTATTGCTTTATCTTGGTTAGGTAAAAAGTAATTTGCGAAAAACTGTTTTGCCAAAAACAGTCTTTTTGACCTTTGATGACCTCTGGAGCCTAAGCTTTTGACCTGGGTTAAAATATGAGGACACTAAGTGTATTCAATTTTTCAAGAGCTTTCTATTGTTTTGTTTTCGTTTGTTCCTAGCTTTCATAGTTCCCGGGGTATTTGGAGATGCTCGAAGCGAAGTCCTACAACTGCAAAATCTGACCTATGATGACATCTGGTGACCTCAATATTGACTTGAACAAAAACAATACTGAAATACCTGCGATAAAGCTTGTCTAGAGCTATCTAACGCCGTTTTCCGCTTGTCGCTACGTTGCGTGCCTTTCGAGATCAAAGGAGGGGGGAGAGGGGGGGGGGGGGGGCGAAATCCGCCCCCCCCTCTAGGGCGTGTAATAGGCCTCCAGGGCGCGTATTCAAATCTACTATCAGCCAACATAATATTATTGTCTTCTGAGCATCGTTCGGAGAATGTTTGAAGCTAAAATTCCATAAAAGTTAATAACTTTGCTCTACCCGAAGCAATAACCAAGTAATCCAGACTAATATCATTTAGCTTGTAAGCGATGAAAACATGTTTGTTTTTCATCATTCTCTCCTACACATAGTTTGACACAGTCAACATAGAAACAGGCTGGTGTGTAGCATTTTCTTAATTATAAAACCCATTTGAAGGAAAAGTGCATTCACACTGACTGCTGTCCTGAGTATTATGCCAAGCACGCCGTATAAATGCCGCTTTAAGTGACTCGACTAAACATGGCACTCCAGGGGACCATTGTCCATTGTAGAGGGCGCTGTTAGGGCCGGGTCGCGGTAGCACATTTGTCTTCGCTGTGTGATGGCCTAACAAAGCAGCGGCTTAAAATGCGAGACACGCACTGGGGAATGAAACGATACGAGTTCTTGGCAATATAATACCGTGGTTGATACCTTGCGTCGTAGCGGTATACTTGGAAACTTGAGCCGCAGTGCAGAACAAAATGATCACAGTTTCGAGTAACTGAAACTGAAAATAAATTAAATGAATTTGCTCCATGAACACACCTTAGGTCTCAATAAGGAAATTTAAAAACACTGGAGTAACACCTCTTTCCTTATTTATATTATAAAGCAAAGAAAACAGTCTGGAAACAAGAGCAACAAACATGGCACGAATGTAAGTATGAATAGGTGCGATAACACGTGAAATAGATTCGTTGGTGAACTAGAAACACAACTCCTCACGATATAATAAGACTTTGCAAAGATCTCTTTCGGTTTAGTATAATATGTGTACTGAGGACGGCGGTACGGTCAGCACCGGTCGCCATACCACGAGTGATACGATAGGCGATCTCAAATTTACCGATATTTTTTGCAACTGAAGGCGGAACCATATCAACTATGGCGGAGAATTCAGCACTCGATGAGAGATTCCCAGAAATATCGAAATGCTCAAACAGATGTGTATAGTCATTAGCCACTATACACATATGTTTATCGAGTGGGATAGTTGGTTGGAGTTACCGACGAGCCATGTTACCAAGTTTATGTTGAATATAATACGCTACACAGCGTGTGGACAGATTTCTCCATCGATCAGAGGACGCTGTCAAACTCCATCATCGATGGAATACGTGCCCTCTGAATCCTGCAATGAGCATTGCTATGCTAGTCTGAACCTGTGGCATGCTTTCGCATGCGAAGGTTTGCAAAAGTCTAATTTATTTTCCTGAGAACCGACTCGCTCTTCCGACAGTCGTGATGGACTTGGTTAATTGGAGTCTAGAACGCCGTCCATCGCTATTTTTCAATGGAAAATATAACTGCGAAATGTATAAATCTCCCACAATATACCACGCATTATTCAATTCTTCAAACGTTCTTTCAATGCTGTGGCTCAGCATTGCTTGTTGTAAAAAATCAACTGAAACGCTGATCTAATCACGAGAAATCCGTAACAAGCTGGCATATTAAGTCTCTCTAACGTACGCGACCGACTCAGTAGTCATCATCTGGACGATGTCAAGTCGGCTCAATCAAAGTTTTCATTCCGCTGTGGCATCGAAGAGCTTGTACCTACCGCTTGTAATTCCTCGAATACTGATAAACGGCTCAATTAATTAATATGTCACTCAAACGTGCAACTAACTCCGCCTTGAGACTGCCGGCAGACGATAAACCTTTCTGACTTTTCGCCGGTAGCAGTTTAAAAATAGGCCTTAAATAGTTTTTTTTCCTGGAACGCCGGCAGGATGTTGTCCTCGGTCTGTATGAGTTTGTAATTTTCATGGTTTAATAACACACATCAATAGCGGAATAGCTGTTATAATATGAGCTGAAAAAACACGTTCTTTAGCTAGTGTAATAAATGGACCAATCACAGAAGACATAATTTCTGATGCAAGAGACTGACATCATATGTAATACCACGTTTGAAAGGTGGAATATATGTCTTGTATAAGCCACTTCAAACTCTAAAATTAACGTCCAGGTTGCCATTGTCTTTTACAATGTTAAATAACTGACATAACCTTTGTTGCAACGTCTGCATTTTTCGGTAATGTGTTGCAGTTCGCTGCATACGCTATATCGGTATATTATCCAACCGAATATTGTAAGACGTTCGTCCATCCGTGGTGTTGGATGTCATCCACAAATGACGCAATAACTCGACGAGCATGCCTAATAGACGCTCATGGCACAGGCAGAGGGAAGTAGGGTCACACTTCCGTATTTAAATTGTACGACATTTCACTTCCGGAATCGGCTGCAATGATAAATTCGTCGTAATTGCCGTGGCTGGTATTGATGGGCCTTGGGGAGGTGGCTTAGGGCGTTGGTTTCATCCCATAATGCATCACTTAGTTAACGTGTTTTTCTTCTTCTTGTGCATGCATCCTGCACATCTCGCTGCTCTACGGCTGTCCATCCCGAAGAGCTTGTTCTGGAAACTGCAGGACAAATCGCTCCTAAGCCGGTGCCCGCTGCCCGGGGCACATTGTTAGACAATCGGTTAAATCGGACGGTAACCCGAAATGGGTGCGAATACAGTAACCATCATACCATCATGTGACTCATGTAACCATCATGTGACTCAGTATGTGTCGGATGGGGGAACATATCTCTCTTCTTTTACATTTTAATATCCTCACAATTGCGCATCGCAGAGTCCTGATGGCTCAGTCACACATCATTAAGCATAATATATCCGTCGGTACATCTATCCATTCGTGCAGTCAGATGTCATCCATAAATACATGTTTGTATGTAGGTACTTTACGATCTTTCTCCACCACCAGTTAAACAAACAAAAATAGGACGAAACCTTTCGAACACCACTGTGTTCTTCTTCACCCTAAGCTACATACATGTTTGTATGTTTGTATTTTTGTATTTTTTTTTATGTTTGTATGTATGCATGTTTGTTTGTTTGTATGTTTGTATGTTTGTATGTATGTATGTATGTTTGTATGTTTGTATGTTTGTATGTTTGTATGTTTGGATGTTTGGATGTTTGGATGTTTGGATGTTTGGATGTTTGTATGTTTGTATGTTTGTATGTTTGTATGTTTGTATGTTTGTATGTTTGTATGTGTGTATGTTTGTATGTGTGTATGTTTGTATGTTTGTATGTTTGTATGTTTGTATGTTTGTATGTTTGTATGTTTGTATGTTTGTATGTTTGTATGTGTGTATGTTTGTATGTGTGTATGTTTGTTTGTTTGTATGTTTGTATGTTTGTATGTTTGTATGTTTGTATGTTTGTATGTTTGTATGTTTGTATGTTTGTATGTTTGTATGTTTGTATGTTTGTATGTGTGTATGTTTTTATGTTTGTATGTTTGTATGTTTGTATGTTTGTATGTTTGTATGTTTGTATGTTTGTATGTTTGTATGTTTGTATGTTTGTATGTTTGTATGTTTGTATGTTTGTATGTTTGTATGTTTGTATGTTTGTATGTTTGTATGTTTTTATGTTTGTATGTATGTATGTTTATATGTTTGTATGTTTGTATGTTTGTATGTTTGTATGTTTGTATGTTTGTATGTTTGTATGTTTGCATGTTTGCATGTTTGTATGTTTGTATGTTTGTATGTTTGTATGTTTGTATGTTTGTATGTTTGTATGTTTGTATGTTTGTATGTTTGTATGTTTGTATGTTTGTATGTTTGTATGTTTGTATGTTTGTATGTTTGTATGTTTGTATGTTTGTATGTTTGTATGTTTGTATGTTTGTATGTTTGTATGTTTGTATGTTTGTATGTTTGTATGTTTGTATGTTTGTATGTTTGTATGTTTGTATGTTTGTATGTTTGTATGTTTGTATGTTTGTATGTTTGTATGTTTGTATGTTTGCATGTTTGTATGTTTGTATGTTTGTATGTTTGTATGTTTGTATGTTTGTATGTTTGTATGTTTGTATGCTTGTATGTTTGTATGTTTGTATGTGTGCATGTATGTATTGTATGTATATTGGTTTGTATGCTTGTATGTTTGTATGTTTGTATGTGTGCATGTATGTATTGTATGTATATTGGTTTGTATGTTTGTATGTTTGTATAACTCGACGCCCAATTCAGCTGCCTTCAGACCTGAAACCTGTTTTAAAACGAGGGAACCAATCAGAAAGACAAAGAGTCAATTTAAGCCTGTGTTAAATGTTTGTGTAAAATGTGTAAATGTGTTGCAATTTAGCTTGTGTTAATATGGTGATTAAAAACCCATAACCAGAATATTGACTGTTTTCGAAGTGGGCTAAACATCCGAGAGACTTCGAACTTCGAAGTCTTCGAAACATTTAACTTCTTGACAGGCATGCAGACCACTTGACCAGATGCATGTGGTCTGATGATCGTACTGCACAGTGCTGAGTGCCTCTGAAGAGGTAGCCTTTCCATCAAGGTAAAGATCTGTTTCTAGTAACACACCTACACATAGGCGTAGGAACGGATGGGGGGGGGGGGGCATGCCCTCCCACTTTTCAGGCTGGGGGGCCAGCTGCTCCCCCCCCACACTTTTGAACGACTTCTCCTCCTTCGATCACTGATATTGGTTCGATACGAATGTTTGATATGTTGCGGAAATAATGATGAATTCACAACACCGCATTACCATAACCCATAAACGTAAGAACGGGGGGGGGGGGATGGCGGGGAGGCCATGGCCCCACTTTTTAGGCTGGGGGTCCAACAATATTAAACCGCGCCCCGCTGGTGTGTGTGTGCAAAATCTGCCCTCCCCTCCCGGATTTCCTCAATAACTTGAAAACAATGATAGATATCGACGTGAAACGTTTAGTACCTTATGCTACAACAATGTTATGTTTTCTCATCAAATTTCAGTGAAATTAATGTAGTTATTTGGGATATAATGACGTTTTAATGACGTCATGTTATACCATTTTTGGTGGAAAAACGATCAATGTTTCACAAATCATAGAAAATCGAGTTTTAATGCAAATTGCAAATACAAAACGTTAAAAGAAAGGAAAGGACATTCTCTTCCAAATAGCTGTCTCGGAGTTGGGAACTTTTGGTTTTTGACCCTCAAAAATACTAATAAGTTTTTTTCGGAAGAATTTCCTCATTTAAAAAAATAAATATTAAAACACCGGAAGATATATTAGAGAACCAAGTATGAACGATAGTCAAACAAAATTTCAAAGCAATATCTTTATTTTTGACGGACTTATGGCCCCCTAAGTATAAGTAATTCATGACGGCATTTTTTGAAGTTACGTTTTTTTTGGCTTTTAGTGACCAGATACAGACAAATAAATGCCACCGCTGTATTTCCGAGGCAAAGCTGGTCTATAAAAAAATGGTTGTATTTAGATTAACCCGCGCGGCGCTGGGGGGTAAATTTTACCCCCCTCCCGGGTTTTCGCTATAGATTCAAAACTACAATAGATATCGACGCGAAACTTTCAGTACCTTATCTGGCATCGATTTGACGTCTTCAGATAAATTTTGGAGAAAATCGGTCGAGAAGTTTTTGCGAAAATAGCGTTTTAGTGACGTCATGTAACGCCATTTTCGGTCAAAAATGGACGAAACTTTGATCGATGATAGAACAGCGAGTATTGAAGCAAATTGCAAACAAAGCACGTCAAAAGGAAGTAAATGACATTCTCTACAAGATGGCTATCTCGGATTTGCACAATTTTGATTTTCTGATCCCCAAAATGCAAAAAATCATTTTTATTTTTTTTCAAAGTTTACAAAATCCAAAATTGTAAGAATTTTCAAAAATCCGGAAGATATGTCAGATAACCATCTCTAATGAGTGACTATTTCAAATTTCAAACAAATATCTATATTCTTGACCCCCAAATGACACTAATAAGTGTTCAATGTGATGGACGCATTTTAAAAAAATCGCAAATTTTGACATTTCTAGACATCGTACACAAAAACAAATTGCACTATTGGATTGCTGTGGCAAAACTGAACCGTAAACATGTGTCGGTTATTGCAAATTTTGGATTTCAAAATTTGACTTTTTTTGCCTGATCTTGACCTGACCTTGAGGTCAAATGTCAAAAAAACCATTATTTTTGGATTCTACGTCTGAAATAACCCATGAGACATGTGTCACATGGGTTTCATATTACTTTTTCACAGTGTGACCTTTTGTGACCTGATTTTGACCTTGACCTGTACTTAGTATGATATTGATACTCAAGCATTACCCTCTCCTTATATTTAGAAGTGTCTTGGCAGAGTTTCGGCGCGCTGCTGTTGATAGTCCGGTCTCTGCAGCCAATAATCTCGAAAACAGGTGGTTTTGACCTTTGACCTGACCCTGACCTGATATGTGACCTTTTAAATAAAATTTTAAGAATTACTTAGAATCTTCCCATCGAGAGCTTCCGATCGCCGCCTTGCGCGTCTCGCTGCGATTATTGGTTCGGGAGATAAGAGGGGGGTAAAATTTACCCCCCAGCGCGGCGCGTTCGGATGGAGACCCCAGCGCCGCGCGGGTTAATCAATTTCAAATTTTGTCTTTATTGTGGCCTGACCTTTACCTGAGGGCCATTATATGGGGTCAGGTTGTGAAAATGGCTCCCACTATCGATTTATAGGTGTAAAATAACCCATACAACAAGTGTCGCATGGCTTTCGTTGACCTGTAACCTTTTGTGACCTGACCTTGCCCTGGAGGGCCTCTGATAAGTACACGCCCTGGAGAGGTGGAGGGGCGGGGAGATTCCGCCCCCTCCCTAAGATCTCGAAAACCACGCAACGTAGCGACAAGCGGAAAACGGTGTTAGATAACTCGAGGCATGTATCGGTCTTTTTAAGCCCTATTTGTAACAGGCTCCTGGCTACCCCTATTTGTAACGGGGGGGGGGGGGATTCCACCCCCCCCCCCCCCGGAGATCTCGATATCTACTTGTCCGATTTCCACAAGTCAAACGGCGTTTGATTCCCCTTAACACGACCTACATTTTGTCAAATACAAAACAGCATTTTTTTTTTATAGAGGGGCAACAGGGGGGGGGGTATTTTTAACTACAAATTTTAGAGGTATTTTTGATCCAACACAGCTGTCATGTTGATAAACCGGTTTTAACGCAACCAATGGAGATCGATAGAGATTTAATTGTATATTGATATATGGTGGTGACTTTTGAAAATTCAAAAATCATAGGCGTGTGGAGGTCACTCAATATGGGGGTGAAGTAAATGCGTAATAAAACAATTTTTTGATGTTTTTTTTATAATGAAATGGTGTGTTGTGACATTAGACAAAACAGTTAAAACATATTTTGCCATAGGCGGTACCAAGTTAGTGAAAACGGGAGGTCAAATAGGACAACACAAATATTAACCGCAGGCAAGTTCCTACCCAGCACTATAAATAAGTTACTTATCGTAGATAGTTCCTTTTTGCATGTTTTACTTCATAATAGGCGTATCCAGGATCCAAACTGGGGAGGCGCAATACCTTTTGACAGGTATGTTATCCGCTACTATGATACTAACTAGTCAACAGTGACTACTTCAGTTACAACTTCCAAAAAAGGGGGAAGCGATTTACATTGCTTACCCCTTTTACCCTACCTGTACTCGCCTATTATCTTATAATCGTTCGTAGAGTACCCTGTGGTGCATGTTTCATCCGAAAACTGCAGTATATTATGCCATTGTAGGAGCCCACGCATCTTAGTTTGCTTGCAATAATATGACCCACTTTTTCCATTCCTGAGCGCGCCTCTGCAAAAAATGACTTAATTCCCCTTCCTGGCCTCATATGTGCATATATCATTATAAACTAACCGTCTATTGCGCCGTAATCTCTGGAATATCGTCATCACCATGCCAGTCACCCCTCCTTGCATGTGCCTGAACACGCCCCTGCAATCCATTATTGTTCTGTTTGATTTGATGTCTTTTGTTAGCAAAATAAACGAACTGAACTCAACTGAACTTTATATGTAATAAATTATGCAAATAATGGAAGGAGAAACTATCTTTTACATCTTAATTGCTATAAATGACCGTTACATCTCTCTATTGGCTTCCCACCAAGCATTTTTAATACTTCCTGGAGACCTCCCCTTTTCAAGCTCCTAAAACCGCCTCTGCTATGCAATTTTTATGATATTTCATTAACATAAACTAATTTGCACTTGTTTCAATCACCGTAAACCGATGTAACTCCTTTATACTTGAGGCAGTTAGGAAGAAACCGTGAAGATCGCATTTCCGTATTATCGCCAAATGTCGCCGCAGAACCCTCCCACAAATGTGCCCTGGAACTGCCTCTGTTCAGGGTAAGAACTCAAAATTTTGACTCCATATGTGGTAAACTATTTTCGGAAAAGTCCCCAAATTGCATGGGCCTGCTCTCAGCTGTTCTGGAGATATCTGCGAAACAAACATGAGAGGGGGGCGGAATCCGACCCCCTGTTACCAGTAGGGTTAAGTCAGGTCAATATTGAGGTCAACAGAGGTCATCGAAGTGCAGATTTCCCAGTTTTAGGACACCAGTTTTAGGACAGTTTTAGGACATCTCAGGAACTATGATAGCTAGGAACAAACGGAAAAAGCAATAGGAAACGCTTGAAATATGCAATCGCCATATATGTCCTCAAATTTGAGCTCAGGTCAATAGTTTAGGCTCAAGACAGGGGCTGATCCACGGGGTAAAGGGGCCATTCCCTTCAAGTTCCTGAACCTATGATTTGCCCCCCCCCCCCAACGGTCGGACGTAGAGTTGTAAAAATTGCCTTTGCAGCAGTCAAAATCTAGCTATCTATAGTAAGAAATGAGAGAATTTCGCGTCGCTTCGCGGCATGACATCAAGTTCGTAATTCCTTAATACAAATTTGGAAAATAGCAAAAAGGAATTAATTAAGGGTTTAGCAGACTTCAAGAGGTTATCAAATGTCAAAAAGGCAGTTTTTTGTCAAAACATTTTTTTTCTTCTCTCAAATAACTTTTTACCTAATAACGACAAGACACTAATTTGGACGCCATCGTGTTTGTCTTGTCAAGGCGCTTGTAATCATATTCATGTTAACCAGTTAAATTCAGCTTGTAAATTTAACCTCAGGTCAAGGTCAAGTGGTAACCCAAGTAGGTCATGTTACATATTGGGAGATGTGGCTGGACGAGACAAACACATTGGTACCGGTTTTACTACTATATCTACATTCTGTCGGGAGTTATTGACAAACAAGTGTTGGTGACCTCAGATGACCTCGGCTGACCCTGTAGGGGTCACTGAACACAAATTACACCTGGATCATCAATAATGGCCTATGATAACATTATCCAAAAGGAATTGGACTGATATCATGCGTATCATAAGAATAGGAAGCATTTTAATATGCCCCCATTGACTTATAATGGAGAGGTCACGAAATTGACCCGACCTTAGGTTACTGATATCAGAAATCTGAGAGAAGCAAATTGTAGGTACCTATGACCTTGTGAAATCCTGCAGGTTTGAAACTGATCGGCCCACAACTGTGGCTGTGGTACGACCGCAAACGTGTTGGAGGTGGGGTCACACCTGGTCCTGGTCTGGGGACCTGACCTGCGATGACCCGAGGTCAATAATTGCACATAATGTGGGTAGCTGATTTCCAAACAGGTATCCAAACGGCGTGGCTGTGCGCCGACGTGTTTCCGCTATCCTCGAAAAACCTTAGGGGTGTGCGGATTTCGCCCCCCCCCCCCCCTCCGTTTTAGGGCGCGTTTTAAGTTCTCATTCTGTTATTCCGACGTATGTTTGCACCTGCTCCTTGAGCGGTGGCCGGTGGGCACCCCTTGCCACAGGGAAGCCCCCGGTGGCTTCCCCCCCCCCCCACACACACACTTTTTATGACGTTCTTACGCCTATGCACCTACAATTTGGAAACACCGCTAGCTTCCATCGTCGGCACGTAAATTAAAGAACGCAGATTAGTGCCATATCTGTAGTATAATTTAATTGCATTTTCCCCGGTTTTGTTTTTGTTTTGCATCCTTTACTACACTTGCACTTTTCAGCGCCTCCCAACGCCAAAGGTTTTTGAACACTTTCGCATGCTAATAGTTTCCCATCATTATTGCTTGCAATCATGTGTTGACAGTTTATCTGCTGTTTCTGTTGTATATTGCCATATTCTCTTGAACACAGTTGTTTAGGAGAATATGACAATAGTATTTGATTTTCATCACTAGAAATATACGAATACCAGCAGCCACATTCAATGCAACCCGTCCCCCATCTGTAGAACTGCGGGCGTGGCTGGTTTGCAGCTGTGAGCGTCACCTCCACCATGCAGCCGTGCTAATGACCGGGTATGGTTTCTAACCGGGGCCGCCGTCGCCGTTCGCGATAACTCTGTTTGCCGTCCGTGGCGGGGTGGAGTGAGGCCATATCAGACCGCCACAGACGGGCCGACGGCGGGTGCTAACCGGACAGCGGCACTCTAGCTGGAGGGTAACTGACCGCGGGTAGGGTAACTGACCGGCGGGCAGGGTAACTTCGGGAGGGGAGGGAGGGGAGGGGAGAGGAGTGGAAATTTTCCCACCGGACGACTGGGTCGCCGTTACTTTTAACACGCGCCCTGGAGGGCCTCTAATAATTACACGCCCTTGAAGGGGGGGGGGGTGATTTCGCCCACCCTATGATCTTGAAAATCACGCAACGTAGCGACAAGCGGAAAACGGCGTGTGATTGCTCGAGACACCCTCTATCGAAAGTATATCGATTTTTTAGATCAGGTCAATATTGAGGTCTTACCAGAGGTCATCAAAGGTCATATTTTCCAGTTTTAGGACTTCGCTTCGAACACCCCAAAATATCTCGGAAACTATGATAGCTAGGAAAAAACGGAAACAAGCAATAAATATATCTTGAAAAATGCAATCGCAATTAACCCGCGCACTGCAGGGGCTTTGCGCCGAACACGAACTGCAGGGGGGTTGATTTCCGCCCCCCCCCCTGAGATCTCGAAAACTACGCAACGTAGCGAGAAGCGGAAAAAGGCATTTGATAGCTTCATACATATTCTATCGAAAGTATTTCAGTGTTTTTTTTAAGTGAGGGCAAAATTGAGGTCACCAAAGGTCATCAAAGGTCAAATTTGCCAGCTTTTTCCTGTTTTAGGACATCGCTCCAGAAATTCCCATATATCTCAGAAACCATGATAGTTAGAAACAAACAGAAAAAAGCAAACGCCAGCCAGTGAAATTTTTAATCGCTGAGGTGTCATAAGATTTGATTTCAGGTCAATATTTGAGACTCCAGAGGTCAAAAACGAAAAAACGCCGTTTTTTTTGCTAAATCGTGTTTTGCTATTAACTTTTTACTTAATAAAGATAACGGAAAACTGTTTACGCCATTGTGTTTATCTTGTCAAGGCGCTTTTAATGATATATATATATATATATATATATATATATATATATATATATATATATATATATATATATATATATATATATATATATATATATATATATATATATTATATATATATATATATATATATATATATATATATATATATATATATATATATATATGTTGACCTTGTTAAGTCAACTTAACAATTTGACCTAAGGTCAAGGTCAAGTGGTGACTCAAGTAGGGCATGTTGCATATGGGAAGACGTGTCTCGACGAGAGAAACACATTGATATCTGGTTTACTTCTCTATCTTCAATATGTCGAGAGTTATTGAAAAAAAAAGTGATGGTGACCTCGCATGACCTAAAATGACCCAATAGGGGTCACTGAACAAAACTTACACTTGGATCATCAAGAATATCCTATAATAACATGATCCAGAAGTAATTGGACTAGTACCATGCATATCCTTGAAATATGAAACATTTGTATATTTCCCCATTGACTTATTATGGGGAGGTTACGAAATTGACCTGACCTTAGGTCACCGATATCAAAATTCCAAGTTAGAAGAATTGTAAGTACTGATGCCTTCATGACATCCTGTAAGTGTCAACCTGATCGGTGAAAAACTCTGGCTTTGGCACAGCTGCAAACATTTTTGGTGGTGGGGTCACTTGACCTGGTCTGGTGACTTGACCTGAGATGACCCGAGCATATTTTCTTTCTCAAAGTGTGCGCAATTGATGTCCTAACAGGTGTATCAAAACTCGGCGGTGCTGCGCGCCGCCGTTTTTTCGCTATCTTTGAAAAACCTGAGAGGGGGGGGGAAATCAACCCCCCTTGCAGTGCGCGGGTTAATGTCCACTGATGTGACCTTAGGTCAACAGTTTAGGCTACAGAGGTCATCAAATGCCAAAAAAGTAATTTTTTGTTAAAAAGTTTTTCACAAATAACTGTTTACCTAATACGATTCAGCAATACGTTTGACGCCATCGTGTTTGTCTCGTCAAGGTACTTCGAATCATATTAATTTTGACCAGGTTAGGTCAACTGAAAATTTGACCTCAGGTCAAGGTCAAGTGGTGATCCAAGTAGGTTATGTTGCATATTGGGAGCCATGTCTCGACGAGATAAACACATTGGTTCCGCAGAGGTGAAAAAAACGTCACGACTGTCTCCCACTAAATTGCAAAAACGTGATTTTGTCTCCCTTGTAATGTCAGGTCACAGTGTCCCAAAATTTGTCGATTTGGGTGTGAAATGACGCCCAAATTTGAATTATTTTTCTCACTCCCCATTTTAGGAGTGAATTTTCTACTCCCAAATTATGAATTGTGATATTGATTCTGACATAAATATTGACTAAAAGTAGGTACATGATTTAAACGAAAACTACTGCTTTTCATATTCAAAACAAATCAATATTGTACCATTTTCTACATAATTTTCCACTCTCATGGTCTTTTTTTGCTCAAATTTGCCACTCTGACTCCCAAGCAAACATTGAATGTTGGGACACTGTGTAAGGAAACATATCCGAGTCTGTTTCAGGGCATGTTGAGGAATACACACACATTTCATGTCCAGTGTTCACACATGAACATTTCAAGCAATAGTAAATGTTCTATTGTACATTTACTGTACATTTTTGGAGAGGGAGAGGAAATAGCAATTTAATTGACATAAAAATAAGAGATTATTTGGGCAAGGTAATCATTAGACAAATGAAACAATGCAATACACCAAACTCACATTACTAGATAATATTTATAAATTGCCTTAGGGCTTGTGATGATTATTGGTGTTCAATGGCTCTCCAACAACTAAGGTCACATGACTCCCATGCCTTAGGGCTTAGAATGATCACTTGAGCATAGATGTCAAAATAATGTTCACCTTCCTTGGTGTACATGGTCAGAAATGGTTTGTGGTCTGTGGGTCAATGATATGCTTTACATATTCTGACACACTGAAAGTGACATTGGAAATTACTTATATTGAAAGCTAAGTGTCACAAGTGTGAAGTCAAAAACGCAATCAAATTCAATAACATAATCAAATGCAGGGTATATATTAGCATTCCATTGGCAAGCTCATTTATTTCTTTCAACAATTATTTGTATAGCATGTCTGATGAAATAAGCAACTGCCTTGCAGTACCAACATAAAAGTAAAAATAGCACAATACGTGGGACAGTTAACTAACAAACGACACATAATGCAAATAATATACACAATACAAAATGTGACTTAATACCTGAATAGATCAGCAAGCAAGGAAAACAGTTAATCACTATTTTGTAACATCAAGTCAGGACCAGCATGGATATTTGACCAATCATTGCAAGAAGAAATGTCTTTAAATTCAGCGCAGTTTAAAATATTTAGTGATTTTAAATCCTTCCCATTATTCCTTTTGGGTTGTTGTAAGAAATATTTTACCTTTGTTATGATGATTTATTTGAGACCTTTGCAGGTTGATTTGATGTTGGGTAAAAGTCCAATCTTTGGACACGTCTTAACGGCTAACCTCAGACTATTCATGCTATCATAGTGCAGACAATACTGACGCACAGTGCTTTAGCGTGTCTATATTGTGTACATTCTGATAGCATGAAAAGTGTGAGGTTAGGACGTTTAGGTTTAGGATAGTAAGCTGACATTAGACAGGGTCTATTCAGGGCTCACTTAAAACAAAACAGAATAAAGTGCAGACTGGTCAGGTCAGGCCGAGGAAATGGTGGCCCAGTGTTGGTCAAGTTTGTTTTTAAACATATTGGTCATTGTGGCTTCAACTACTTCTCGTGGTAGATTGCTCCACTGATTGACCACTCTGTTGAAGAAGAACTTCAGTCTAAACACGTGCCTTGTCCTCCTTTTCCTCTATGAACATGTCTGGGGTTACAGCAGTTGACCCTTATACATAATTTAGAAAGAAACTCCAACTTTAACCGCGCCGTGCCGGTGCTCGGCGCCAACTTCGCCGTGCCGGGGGTGTTTAGACACCCCCCCTTCAACTCGAAAACTAAAAGGGCTAGAAAGACGCAGAAAAGCGTGTTCGAAATCTCTCGAGAAGCACATTCGAAAGTACTTAAGATATTTTTTTCCTAAAGCCAATATTGAGGTCACCAGAGGTCATCAAAGGTCAAATTTTCCTGTTTAAGAACATTGCTCCAGAAATTCCCATATATCTCAGAAACGATGATAGTTAGAAAGAAACGAAAAAAAGTAAACGCCAGCCAGTGAAATTTGTAATCGCTAAGGTGTCCTCAGATTTGATCTCAGGTTAATATTTGAGGCTCCAGAGGTCAAAAAGAAAAAAAATCAGTTTTTTTGCAAAATCGTTTTTGCTATTAACTTTTTACTTAATAAAGATAACGGAAAACTCTTTACGCCATTGTGTTTATCTTGTCAAGACGCTTTGAATGATATATATGGTGACCTTGTTAAATTAACTTAACAATTTGACCTAAGGTCAAGGTCATGTGGTGACCCAAGTAGGTCATGTTGCATATGGGAAGATGTACCTCGACGAGACAAACACATTGGTGTCGGTTTCATTTCTCTATAGTCATTATGTCGAGAGTTATTGACATACAACTGTTGGTGACCTCGGATGACCTCGGCTGACCCTGTAGGGGTCAGTGAACAAAAATGGCACCTAGGTCATTAAGAATGGCCTATAATAACATGATCCAGAAGGAATTAGACTGATATCTTGCGTATCTTTGGAATAGGAAGCATTTGAATATTTCCCCATTGACTTATAATGGGGAAGTCACGAAATTGACCCGACCTTAGGTCGCTGATATAAAAAATTCAAGATAAACAAATTGTAGATACATATGACCTTATAAAATCCTGTAAGTATAAAACCGATCATCTAAAAACTGTGACTGTGGTGCGACCACAAGTTTTTTTGGAGGTGGGGTCACCTGACCTGGTCTGGTGACCTGACCTGAGATGACCCGATGTATTTAAAAAAAAACATAATGTGCGCAATTGATTCCCGAACAGCTGTGTCAAAAACGGCGGCGCTGCGCGCCGCCGTTTTTTCGCTATCCTCGAAAAACCTGAGGGGGGGTGTCTAAACACCCCCGGAACGGCGCGGGTTAAGATTGTCTGGCAAAAGTGCAATGCAGTTCCCATTTCTTCTCACACTAGTCACGAATATGCTGACATATGTTCTTACCTTGAAGCCAAGATTGACACTTTCCACCCTTGCCCAAACCAGAGTTTTTTTTTCTCAGAAAAATTCAAATTGGCAATCTCTTGTGGTTGGTGTTCATTTGCGTTTTTAAGGTCCTTCTTTCACCATGGAAATCGCAGCTTGTATGACCGCAGTGTACTTTCATACGCGATGGCGGATTCCCATGTTAACTTGACTTACGAACACAATATATCAATCACAAAAAATAGGTACGTAGGTATGTGCCTACGTACCTATTTTTTCGAACACATTTGAACGCTGTGAATTGGCTGTGAAGCACAAACACGCTTCACCACAGATGCGCCAGATATGTACAATATGAGGAAGCACTGACATCCATATAATACCTAGACAGCCATCTTGCGCCGTCCGGCCGTTCCCACACTGTGTGGTGGCGCCACCACTAACTCACCAGCCCTGGGGGGCGAAACATCGCGGGCGCCATAGGGACTAATGTATAAATGGCAAATCTGAACGGCTTCCTGACTGGGCTACGATTAGAAAAAGTGGTGCAAAGTAGCATCATATTATTCGCTGGAGATTCTAGATTGAGCCCAAACGAATTATAAGGTTCCACCTGGTCATGGAATTTCTGGAGAGCAGCTGAAATGATCGGTTACCATGGCCTTATTTGGGATGTAACAACCACGTTAGACTGTTCACTTTCCGTTACGAATGCGATCTAAGCTTAGTATATTAAGTATATGAAGCTTAGATCGCATTTGCAACGGAAAGTGAACGGCGTAGCGTGGTTTTACACCCCAAATAAGGCCATGGTAACCGATCATGTCAGCTGCTCTACAGAAATGCCATGACCAGGTGGAACCTTATAATTCGTTTGGGCTCAATCTAGAATCTCCAACAATTGATATGATGCTATTTTGCACCACTTTTTACAAGCGTAGCCCAGTCAGAGCGCCGTTCAGATTTGCCATTTATACATTGGTCCCTATGGCGCCCGCGATGTTTTGCCCCCCCCCCCCCCCCAGGACGGCTGACGCCACCACCACACAGTGTGGGAACGGGCCGTCCGGCGTATGCGGAGCGCGAGTTGGCTGTCTAGGTATTATATTGATGTCAGTGTGAGGGAAGCTGAAAAATAATACTGGCTCGCGAGACAGGCGTTAAGGGTCAAAATTCCCATTGTGCAGCAGTAAAGAAAACCCTTATGAAGATCGTGCCTGTCTCGCCAGGTAATACCTTTCCCCCACTATTGCCTGTCTCGCAACCGATGAGGAAACAAGTACTAAATTCAATGCCGTGAAAGCTATTCTATAACTTATGAAGAATGTTCTGTGGTAGTTGTACGGCGGTCAAAAGAAGAACAGAAAATGACTGAAAACAATACTTGTAGTTAACAATATTATGTCTCCTGGGCATTTTGTTGCCGATGTCTTTCTGTCTCCCACTCCAGTGGCCAAGTAAGCAGTTTTTTCACCTCTGTGGTTCCGTTTTCACTTATCTATCTTCATTATGCCGATAGTTATTGACAAAACAGTGTTGGCAGTCACGAAATTGACCTGACCTTACGTCACCGAGATTAGGAATTCGAGATAAACAAATTGTAGGTATCGATGACCTTATCAAATCCTGCAAGTTTGAAACCCATCGGCCTAAAACTGTGGCTACAGAGCTACTGCAAACGTTTTGGAGGTGGGGTCATCACGTGACCTGTTCTGGTGACCTGACCAGAGATGACCCGAGGTTAAGCATTTTACATAATTTGGGTAGTCTATTTCCGAACAGGTATGCAAAAAACAGCGGCGCTGCGCGCCGCTGTTTTTGCGCTATCCTCGAAAAACGGAGGGGTGAGCGAATTTCGCCCCCCCCCCCTCCAGAACGCGTGTTAAGTGATCATGCAGGAAAGGCAAGTATGTTGTTGTAGATCAGTCCTTTAAAGGGAATAGTTCACCTTTAACATGTGGCTTTGGACTGAGATAGCAGATTTTTAGAGCAGATCTAAAAATTGGTTGTGGTGAAAGAATTACCTCCCTACGTTAAGTAATTTCGGCACGAGACTAGTTGGGCCTGGTTGCATGTCCGCTGTGCCGGGCCACGATCGGGACATGCACGCTCGCCGCCGGAGGCAGGTACACTCTCTGGCACATAGTCTCTGGTCACGACGCTTCGTTAATATCCGCTCAGCCGCCCGGGCGGCCCTTTGTCAGAGACTGTACTTGGCGTCAGGCGGAGCGGGGCGGAGCCAGAACGCCAGCTGTCATCGTACGATTTCTCGTGAAATACAAAGAGAAACTTCTTCTTTCTCCACATATATTCATCAGTTGTCCAAACCAAAGTCATACTCGTTGTTTTGAGCTCAAGTTTCACCGTATCGTTGAATTTCAAGACAACTTTCAAGGTGACCTATTCCCTTTAACGCCTTTCTGTCATATATTGGAGAAACATTGATAGGGATACTATTCAGCTATTAGGATGTGTAAATATATTCGATACATTGTGGTTTGAGAGAAATCGGCCCATCGACCGTAACAACAGATATAACTGTCAATTTAGTGTCCCCTGTTCAGCTGTTATTGCATAGGTTGTGTTATGCAAACTGACACACCTTGCCTATTAAACATAATCACACCGTGTGAAAAAATGAACACATAGATACCATATGGAAGTAAACACCCTCTATGTGATGTGAGCGCTCAGGAATATGGGTTCTTAAATCTTAACTCCAAAGTACCATGACCTTGCGTTCCAGCTACAGACTTCAATTGCCAGCCGTAACACTCGGTGAAGAACTCACGCTGGTAAAGCGACACTGCCGATAGCCGCTATAGGCTGAGCCGCAGTACATCTGAGTATTGCGGTACAGCCTATGCTCTCACAGAACGATCGCGCATCCTGGTGATCTCGGTGTTATTGTTAGAACTAGTAACTACGCCATGCTAAGATTAACATTGACAGTGGAGGAGTAATGTTTTTTTGCTAGTGGCATCAGATAATGGGATTTACGAAAATGGGACAATAGAAACCATTACCCGTTAGTCTGGGAAATACATTACCCGTTAGCCTGGGAAACCCTCTGGTCGGTGGTTGTTATCGCGCAATTGCAAGCTTTCCATGCATATTGATGGTTGAAGCTTCGCGTTATCAGCATCACACCGAGGTAGCAAAGGTCAACATTATTATATAAACAGTCAAGGGCGTCAGTTGGGGGGGGGGGGGGGAATCCTCACAAGTCTCACACAATTCTGAAAACTCATCGGATTTCGCTTGCTGGTGCATCGATAACTGATTTAAAACAAACTTTCTTTAGTAGAAGTTGCTTATATGTTATATTATCTCAGGAAATATGTCAAATTTGAACCGATTTCAGGTGGTTGGGGGGGGGGGGGGGGGGGTGGCGCATGGCCCCGTGGCCCCCTCTGGATCCGCCGCCCATGCAAACAGTATAGCATCTAGGAATAGAACTCACGGGCTCATTGTGTGTAATTTCGGAAAGACTGGCTGTTTTTTTTTCTTCTCCCGAATACTTGGCTATGGTTTTATAATTGCCAATTTCGCTTAGGTTGTGATATGAATAAGCTGATAAGGTGTGCATTGCATCCACCGACATCAATATAATACCTAGACAGCCAACTCGCGCGCCGCATACGCCGGACGACCCGTTCCCACACTGTGTGGTGGCGTCAGCCGTCCTGGGGGGGCAAAACATCGCTGGCGCCATAGAGACTAATGTATAAATGGCAAATCTGAACGGTGCCCTGACTGGGTTACGCTTGGAAAAAGTGGTGCAAAGTAGCATCATATTATTCATTGGAGATTCTAGATTGAGCCAAAAAGAATTATAAGGTTCCACCTGGTCATGGAATTTCTGGAGAGCAGCTGAAATGATCGGTTACCATGACCTTATTTTGGGATGTAACAACCACGTTATACCGTTCACCTTCCGTTGCAAATGCGATCTAAGCTTAGCATATTAAGTATATGAAGCTTAGATCGCATTTGCAACGGAAAGTGAACGGTATAACGTGGTTGTTACATCCCAAATAAGGCCATGGTAACTGATCATTTCAGCTGCTCTCTAGAAATTCCATGACCAGGTGGAACCTTATAATTCGTTTTGGCTCAATCTAGAATCTCCAGCGAATAATATGATGCTACTTTGTACCACTTTTTCCAAGCGTAGCCCAGTCAGGGAGCCGTTAAAATTTGCCATTTATACATTAGTCCCTATGGCGCGCCGCGATGTTTTGCCCCAGGGCTGGTGAGTTAGTGGTGGCGCCACCACACAGTGTGGGAACGGCCGGACGGCGCAAGATGGCTGTCTAGGTATTATATGGATGTCAGTGATTGCATCATAGTTCTGAAGTAGTACCTCTCCATTTATATGATTAGGCTTCTGCCCCGAAGATAATATTTTCTAGTAACATGAAATAGTGTTGAAAAATATCGAAAGGTTGATTGAGTCTTGTTCTTTTATGTCGCCATGAGGCCGGTTGAAAGTAAAAGTAAAAGCCAGAATCATCATTCGTTCCTCTTTTTAGTTTTAAATAAAGTCAAAGCCATCAGAAGTCACTAGATTAAAATGCTTACAGCTATTCATTGGTAACGAAAAATGTTATACATATTTAAATAGCATGGGTTTTCCCGTTAACCCTATGTGTAACAGGCTCCTGGCTACTCCTATTTGTAACAGGGGGGGGGGGGGATTCCGCCCCCCGGAGATCTCGAGATCTACCCGTCCGATTTTCAAAAATCAAACGGTGTTTGGTTCCCCTCAACACGATCTACATTTATAAATAATAAACAAATATAAATTTGGGATAAGGGGGGGGGGGGGGGCAACAGGGGGCAAAAACTACAAATTTTAGTGGTATTTTTGATCCAACAAAGCTTTCATGTTTATCGACCGATTTTAACACAACTAATAGGAATCGATAGAGATTGAATTGGAAATTAATATATGACGGTGACGTTTGCAAATTCAAAAATCATAGGCGTGTGCACTGTGCAGGTCACTCAATATGGGGTGAAGTAAATGCGTAATAAAACCATTTTTTGATGTTGTTTTTTTGATAAATAAAATGGTATGTGATTGAGACATTAGAAAAACAGTTATAAATCATATTTTTTGCCTTAGGCGGTACCAGGTTAGTGAAAAAGGGGGTAAAATTGGGAAAAAATATTAACCGCAGACAAGTTGCTACCCAGCACTATAAATATGTTACTAATCGTAGATAGCTCCTTTTTGCATGTTGTACTTCATCATAGGCGTATCCAGGATCCAAACTGGGGCGGCGCAAGACCTTTTTATAAGTATATTATCCGCTATTATGATACTAACTAGTCAACAGTGACTATTTCACTTACAACTTCAATTAACATTGCTTACCCCCCTTTTTACCCTACCTGGACTCGCCTATTATCTTATAATCGTTCGTAGAGTAGCCTGTGGTGCGTGTTTCATCCGAAAACTGCAGTATGTTATGTCATTGTACGCCCATGCCTCTTAGTTTCCTTGCAATAATATGACCCCCTTTCTTCTATTCCTAAGCGCGCCTCTGCAAAAAATGACTTTATTCGCTTTTCTGGTCTCATATGTTTATATATTATTATAAGCTAAACGTATATTGCGCCGTTATCGCTGGCATATCGTCATCACCATGCCAGTCACCCCCCTTTTCATGTTCCTGAACACGCCCCTGAAACTCTATATGTAATAAATTATGCAAATAATGGAAGCAGAAGCTATCTTTTACATCCTGATAGCTATAAATGCCCCTTATATTGCTCTATTGGCTTCCCGCCAAGCATTGCATACTTCCTGGAACCCCCCCCCCCTTTTCAAGCCCCTGAAACCGCCTCTGCCATGCATTTTTTTTAATGATATTTCATTAACATCAACTAATTTGCACTTGTTGCAATCACCGTAAGCCGATGCAACTCCTTCATACTTGATGCAGTTAGGAAGAAACCGTGAAGATCGCATTTCCGTATTATCGCCAAATGTCGCCTCCGAACCCACCCAAAACTGTGCCCTGGAACCGCCTCTGTTCAGGTTAAGAACTCACAATTTTGACTCCAAATGCGGAGTTTAATTCTATAAAAAGTACCAAAATTTCATGGGCCTGCTTCCAGTGGTTCTGGAGATATCTGCGAAAAACATGAGGGGGGGGGGGCGGAATCCGCCTCCCCTGTTACAAATAGGGTTTAATGATCTTAGCATCTCTCACAGTAGGAATTCCTTTGCGAGATTAAGCATCAATTGCATAGTTAAGTCGATGACGTGCAGTATAATTTTTCTCATTTTTTTCTTGTACGGCCATAAATTAGTTAGTTGGAACGTTTAATTAGTTAGTTGGAACGTTTACATCACGTTTAAAATTTGCTTCGTGTATTCTCAGTGGATGCGATTACCGTACCAGACTGGCTTACCATTTAGCATGAGCGCGCTCAGATAATTTCCGTCCGCTGAATTATCTAAACCATTGATACGGCTAGACCTCATCATCGTGTTTGACCTTTAATATCCCGTCTCTTTAGATTCCCGCACCTAACCGTCAGACACATTCAGACACGTTTAGTCCCGTGTGTTGAGCTCGGTCGGAGTCAGATGAGCAGGTAAAGATCTCCGGCTCTGGGGACCGCCCCGTCCGGCACTTACAATGTCCGATTTTAGCCCGATAATCTGCTTACAGACATGGAAATCGGGTCAACCACGTAATACAGCACGCGACAGAGCCTAAGCTGCCTATAGTGAGACCGCAGAGCCCCGTATTACTGAACGCAGACACACGATACCAGCGGAGGCTTTTGGATCGATCAGGGCATTGTGACGTCAGATGTGGGGCTCATATACAGCGTGTCCCAGGTGTCATTACGACCTTCGACTACGGAGCGACGCAGCGGGATATGCAGTGGAAATCGATGCTTGCTACGTGGAAGGTTAATCAGAAAGATGTCACGAAACAATATCCATAGCACATGCGATGGGTTTCGAGACATGATTTCCGTCATACGATGACTGTCAACTAAGGAAAAGCACGCACATATATATTTTTTTTTGTATGATAAAATAATATATAACTTACGTACACGAGAGTAAGAGTTATGTCATTCTATTGTTAGTCTCGCAACATATCTCGTAAAGTTAAAGTGAAAGAGCAAAATTTCCGTATAAAGAAGTGTTTTGATCTTATGAACTGCTTCGGTAGATCTGGTAGATTACCTGTTTTTATTTCAATATATTATGATTATTTTCCTTGTTTCTCCCACGATTTCCTGTAACGTAAGCCGTCTCCTCGAGACAACATTCAGATCAAGGCAAGATTGACACAGATTCAGGCTTTTACAAATGTTCCCAAATATGTTTCCTGTCCTATACACATGTACACAATGCTGGAACAATGTTGCCTTATCTGGATTCCTGCCTGGACATGGGCTACACAGATAAGAAGGCTGCGATGCACTGATCCCTGACAAAGAGTCGTATTTGATCAGTCCAGTCGTTAGGCTCTGAGAGATATGTATATTCACCACATCTGAGTAGCTATGTAATAGGTAGCGTTGACATCTGTGCCATTGCTTTTCAGACACCTTCCAAATGCGTCCTGTTACAAGTCTGCTGTAGGTACATAAATAAGTACAGTTTGTTTGCCACCACTGTTCCACCGT
>JAXIVJ010000613.1:7500-10000 GCA_036785665.1 Chirona hameri
TGATGATGTTGCTGATGATGATGTTGCTGATGATGATGTTGTTGATGATGTTGCTGATGATGTTGCTGATGATGTTGCTGATGATGTTGCTGATGATGACGTGAGACGGTGTGGTATGCCCGGAGGCGGTGTTGTATGCCCGGAGGCGGTGTTGTATGCCCGGAGGCGGTGTGGTATGCCCGGAGGCGGTGTTGTATGCCCGGAGGCGGTGTTGTATGCCCGGAGGCGGTGTGGTATGCCCGGAGGCGGTGTTGTATGCCCGGAGGCGGTGTTGTATGCCCTGAGGCGGTCTGGTATGCCCGGAGGCGGTGTAGTATGCCCGGAGGCGGTGTTGTATGCCCGGAGGCGGTGTGGTATGCCCGGAGGCGGTGCAGTATGCCCGGAGGCGGTGTTGTATGCCTGGAGGCGGTGTGGTATGCCCGGAGGCGGTGTAGTATGCCCGGAGGCGGTGTTGTATGCCCGGAGGCGGTGTGGTATGCCCGGAGGCGGTGTAGTATGCCCGGAGGCGGTGTTGTATGCCCGGAGGCGGTGTGGTATGCCCGGAGGCGGTACAACACCGCCTCCGGGCATGATGATGATAATGATGATGATGATGATGATGATGATGATGATGATGATGATGATGATGATGATGATGATGATGATGATGATGATGATGATGATGATGATGATGATGATGATGATGATGATGATGATGATGATGATGATGATGATGATGATGATGATGATGATGATGATGATGATGATGATGATGATGATGATGATGTTGCTGATGATGATGTTGCTGATGATGATGTTGCTGATGATGATGTTGTTGATGATGTTGCTGATGATGTTGCTGATGATGTTGCTGATGATGTTGCTGATGATGTTGATGATGATGTTGATGATGATGTTGATGATGATGTTGATGATGATGTTGATGATATGTTGATGATGATGTTGATGATGATGTTGCTGATGATGTTGCTGATGATGTTGATGATGATGTTGCTGATGATGTTGCTGATGATGTTGCTGATGATGACGTGAGACGGTGTGGTATGCCCGGAGGCGGTGTTGTATGCCCGGAGGCGGTGTTGTATGCCCGGAGGCGGTGTGGTATGCCCGGAGGCGGTGTTGTATGCCCGGAGGCGGTGTTGTATGCCCGGAGGCGGTGTGGTATGCCCGGAGGCGGTGTAGTATGCCCGGAGGCGGTGTTGTATGCCCGGAGGCGGTGTGGTATGCCCGGAGGCGGTGTAGTATGCCCGGAGGCGGTGTTGTATGCCCGGAGGCGGTGTGGTATGCCCGGAGGCGGTGTGGTATGCCCGGAGGCGGTGTAGTTTGCCCGGAGGCGGTGTGGTATGCCCGGAGGCGGTGTGGTATGCCCGGAGGCGGTGTAGTATGCCCGGAGGCGGTGTTGTATGCCCGGAGGCGGTGTGGTATGCCCGGAGGCGGTACAACACCGCCTCCGGGCATGATGATGATGATATTGATGATGATGATGATGATGATGATGATGATGATGATGATGATGATGATGATGATGATGATGATGATGATGATGATGATGATGATGATGATGATGATGATGATGATGATGATGATGATGATGATGATGATGATGATGATGATGATGATGATGATGATGATGATGATGATGATGATGATGATGAAGATGATGATGTTGATGATGATGTTGATGATGATGTTGATGATGATGTTGATGATGATGTTGATGATGATGTTGATGATGATGTTGATGATGATGTTGATGATGATGTTGATGATGATGTTGATGATGATGTTCTTGATGATGTTGATGTTGATGATGATGTTGATGATGATGTTGATGATGATGTTGATGATGATGTTGATGATGATGTTGCTGATGATGTTGCTGATGATGTTGCTGATGATGTTGCTGATGATGTTGCTGATGATGTTGCTGGTGATGTTGCTGATGATGTTGCTGATGATGTTGCTGATGATGACGTGAGACGGTGTGGTATGCCCGGAGGCGGTGTTGTATGCCCGGAGGCGGTGTTGTATGCCCGGAGGCGGTGTGGTATGCCCGGAGGCGGTGTTGTATGCCCGGAGGCGGTGTTGTATGCACGGAGGCGGTGTGATATGCCCGGAGGCGGTGTTGTATGCCCGGAGGCGGTGTTTTATGCCCTGAGGCGGTCTGGTATGCCCGGAGGCGGTTTAGTATGCCCGGAGGCGGTGTTGTATGCCCGGAGGCGGTGTGGTATGCCCGGAGGCGGTGCAGTATGCCCGGAGGCGGTGTTGTATGCCCGGAGGCGGTGTGGTATGCCCGGAGGCGGTGTAGTATGCCCGGAGGTGGTGTTGTTTGCCCGGAGGCGGTGTGGTATGCCCGGAGGCGGTGTAGTATGCCCGGAGGCGGTGTTGTATGCCCGGAGGCGGTGTGGTATGCCCGGAGGCGGTACAACACCGCCTCCGGGCATGATGATGATAATGATGATGATGATGATGATGATGATGATGATGATGATGATGATGA
>JAXIVJ010000613.1:20000-22500 GCA_036785665.1 Chirona hameri
AGGCGGTGTTGTATGCCCGGAGGCGGTGTGGTATGCCCGGAGGCGGTACAACACCGCCTCCGGGCATGATGATGATGATATTGATGATGATGATGATGATGATGATGATGATGATGATGATGATGATGATGATGATGATGATGATGATGATGATGATGATGATGATGATGATGATGATGATGATGATGATGATGATGATGATGATGATGATGATGATGATGATGATGATGATGATGATGATGATGATGATGATGATGATGATGAAGATGATGATGTTGATGATGATGTTGATGATGATGTTGATGATGATGTTGATGATGATGTTGATGATGATGTTGATGATGATGTTGATGATGATGTTGATGATGATGTTGATGATGATGTTGATGATGATGTTCTTGATGATGTTGATGTTGATGATGATGTTGATGATGATGTTGATGATGATGTTGATGATGATGTTGATGATGATGTTGCTGATGATGTTGCTGATGATGTTGCTGATGATGTTGCTGATGATGTTGCTGATGATGTTGCTGGTGATGTTGCTGATGATGTTGCTGATGATGTTGCTGATGATGACGTGAGACGGTGTGGTATGCCCGGAGGCGGTGTTGTATGCCCGGAGGCGGTGTTGTATGCCCGGAGGCGGTGTGGTATGCCCGGAGGCGGTGTTGTATGCCCGGAGGCGGTGTTGTATGCACGGAGGCGGTGTGATATGCCCGGAGGCGGTGTTGTATGCCCGGAGGCGGTGTTTTATGCCCTGAGGCGGTCTGGTATGCCCGGAGGCGGTTTAGTATGCCCGGAGGCGGTGTTGTATGCCCGGAGGCGGTGTGGTATGCCCGGAGGCGGTGCAGTATGCCCGGAGGCGGTGTTGTATGCCCGGAGGCGGTGTGGTATGCCCGGAGGCGGTGTAGTATGCCCGGAGGTGGTGTTGTTTGCCCGGAGGCGGTGTGGTATGCCCGGAGGCGGTGTAGTATGCCCGGAGGCGGTGTTGTATGCCCGGAGGCGGTGTGGTATGCCCGGAGGCGGTACAACACCGCCTCCGGGCATGATGATGATAATGATGATGATGATGATGATGATGATGATGATGATGATGATGATGATGATGATGATGATGATGATGATGATGATGATGATGATGATGATGATGATGATGATGTTGCTGATGATGATGTTGCTGATGATGATGTTGCTGATGATGATGTTGTTGATGATGTTGCTGATGATGTTGCTGATGATGTTGCTGATGATGTTGCTGATGATGTTGATGATGATGTTGATGATGATGTTGATGATGATGTTGATGATGATGTTGATGATGATGTTGCTGATGATGTTGCTGATGATGTTGCTGATGATGTTGCTGATGATGTTGCTGATGATGTTGCTGGTGATGTTGCTGATGATGTTGCTGATGATGTTGCTGATGATGACGTGAGACGGTGTGGTATGCCCGGAGGCGGTGTTGTATGCCCGGAGGCGGTGTTGTATGCCCGGAGGCGGTGTGGTATGCCCGGAGGCGGTGTTGTATGACCGGAGGCGGTGTTGTATGCCCGGAGGCGGTGTGGTATGCCCGGAGGCGGTGTTGTATGCCCGGAGGCGGTGTTGTATGCCCTGAGGCGGTCTGGTATGCCCGGAGGCGGTGTAGTATGCCCGGAGGCGGTGTTGTATGCCCGGAGGCGGTGTGGTATGCCCGGAGGCGGTGCAGTATGCCCGGAGGCGGTGTTGTATGCCCGGAGGCGGTGTGGTATGCCCGGAGGCGGTGTAGTATGCCCGGAGGCGGTGTTGTATGCCCGGAGGCGGTGTGGTATGCCCGGAGGCGGTGTAGTATGCCCGGAGGCGGTGTTGTATGCCCGGAGGCGGTGTGGTATGCCCGGAGGCGGTACAACACCGCCTCCGGGCATGATGATGATAATGATGATGATGATGATGATGATGATGATGATGATGATGATGATGATGATGATGATGATGATGATGATGATGATGATGATGATGATGATGATGATGATGATGATGATGATGATGATGATGATGATGATGATGATGATGATGATGATGATGTTGCTGATGATGATGTTGCTGATGATGATGTTGCTGATGATGATGTTGTTGATGATGTTGCTGATGATGTTGCTGATGATGTTGCTGATGATGTTGCTGATGATGTTGATGATGATGTTGATGATGATGTTGATGATGATGTTGATGATGATGTTGATGATGATGTTGATGATGATGTTGATGATGATGTTGATGATGATGTTGATGTTGATGATGATGTTAATGATGATGTTGATGATGATGTTGATGATGATGTTGCTGATGATGTTGCTGATGATGGTGATGTTGCTGATGATGTTGCTGATGATGTTGCTGATGATGTTGCAGATGATGACGTGAGACGGTGTGGTATGCCCGTTTGCGGTGTTGTATGCCCTGAGGCGGTGTTGTATGCCCGGAGGCGGTGTGGTATGCCCGGAGGCGGTGTTGT
>JAXIVJ010000613.1:25000-30000 GCA_036785665.1 Chirona hameri
GATGATGTTGATGATGATGTTGATGATGATGTTGATGATGATGTTGATGATGATGTTGATGATGATGTTGCTGATGATGTTGCTGATGATGTTGCTGATGATGTTGCTGATGATGTTGCTGGTGATGTTGCTGATGATGTTGCTGATGATGTTGCTGATGATGACGTGAGACGGTGTGGTATGCCCGGAGGCGGTGTTGTATGCCCGGAGGCGGTGTTGTATGCCCGGAGGCGGTGTGGTATGCCCGGAGGCGGTGTTGTATGCCCGGAGGCGGTGTTGTATGCCCGGAGGCGGTGTGGTATGCCCGGAGGCGGTGTTGTATGCCCGGAGGCGGTGTTGTATGCCCTGAGGCGGTCTGGTATGCCCGGAGTCGGTGTAGTATGCCCGGAGGCGGTGTTGTATGCCCGGAGGCGGTGTGGTATGCCCGGAGGCGGTGCAGTATGCCCGGAGGCGTTGTTGTATGCCCGGAGGCGGTGTGGTATGCCCGGAGGCGGTGTAGTATGCCCGGAGGCGGTGTTGTATGCCCGGAGGCGGTGTGGTATGCCCGGAAGCGGTGTAGTATGCCCGGAGGCGGTGTTGTATGCCCGGAGGCGGTGTGGTATGCCCGGAGGCGGTACAACACCGCCTCCGGGCATGATGATGATAATGATGATGATGATGATGATGATGATGATGATGATGATGATGATGATGATGATGATGATGATGATGATGATGATGATGATGATGATGATGATGATGATGATGATGATGATGTTGCTGATGATGATGTTGCTGATGATGATGTTGCTGATGATGATGTTGTTGATGATGTTGCTGATGATGTTGCTGATGATGTTGCTGATGATGTTGCTGATGATGTTGATGATGATGTTGATGATGATGTTGATGATGATGTTGATGATGATGTTGATGATGATGTTGATGATGATAATGATGATGATGATGATGATGATGATGATGATGATGATGATGATGATGATGATGATGATGATGATGATGATGATGATGATGATGATGATGATGATGATGATGATGATGATGATGATGATGATGATGATGATGATGATGATGATGATGATGATGATGTTGCTGATGATGATGTTGCTGATGATGATGTTGCTGATGATGATGTTGCTGATGATGATGTTGCTGATGATGATGTTGCTGAGGATGATGTTGCTGATGATGATGTTGCTGATGAGGATGTTGCTGATGATGATGTTGCGGATGATGATGTTGCTGATGATGATGTTGATGATGATGTTGATGATGATGTTGCTGATGATGTTGCTGATGATGTTGCTGATGATGTTGCTGATGATGTTGATGATGATGTTGATGATGATGTTGATGATGATGTTGATGATGATGTTGATGATGATGTTGCTGATGATGTTGCTGATGATGTTGATGATGATGTTGCTGATGATGTTGCTGATGATGTTGCTGATGATGACGTGAGACGGTGTGGTATGCCCGGAGGCGGTGTTGTATGCCCGGAGGCGGTGTTGTATGCCCGGAGGCGGTGTGGTATGCCCGGAGGCGGTGTTGTATGCCCGGAGGCGGTGTTGTATGCCCGGAGGCGGTGTGGTATGCCCGGAGGCGGTGTAGTATGCCCGGAGGCGGTGTTGTATGCCCGGAGGCGGTGTGGTATGCCCGGAGGCGGTGTAGTATGCCCGGAGGCGGTGTTGTATGCCCGGAGGCGGTGTGGTATGCCCGGAGGCGGTGTGGTATGCCCGGAGGCGGTGTAGTTTGCCCGGAGGCGGTGTGGTATGCCCGGAGGCGGTGTGGTATGCCCGGAGGCGGTGTAGTATGCCCGGAGGCGGTGTTGTATGCCCGGAGGCGGTGTGGTATGCCCGGAGGCGGTACAACACCGCCTCCGGGCATGATGATGATGATATTGATGATATTGATGATGATGATGATGATGATGATGATGATGATGATGATGATGATGATGATGATGATGATGATGATGATGATGATGATGATGATGATGATGATGATGATGATGATGATGATGATGATGATGATGATGATGATGATGATGATGATGATGATGATGATGATGATGATGATGATGATGATGATGATGATATGTTGCTGATGATGTTGCTGATGATGTTGCTGGTGATGTTGCTGATGATGTTGCTGATTATGTTGCTGATGATGACGTGAGACGGTGTGGTATGCCCGGAGGCGGTGTTGTATGCCTGGAGGCGGTGTTGTATGCCCGGAGGCGGTGTGGTATGCCCGGAGGCGGTGTTGTATGCCCGGAGGCGGTGTTGTATGCCCGGAGGCGGTGTGGTATGCCCGGAGGCGGTGTTGTATGCCCGGAGGCGGTGTTGTATGCCCTGAGGCGGTCTGGTATGCCCGGAGGCGGTGTAGTATGCCCGGAGGCGGTGTTGTATGCCCGGAGGCGGTGTGGTATGCCCGGAGGCGGTGCAGTATGCCCGGAGGCGGTGTTGTATGCCCGGAGGCGGTGTGGTATGCCCGGAGGCGGTGTAGTATGCCCGGAGGCGGTGTTGTATGCCCGGAGGCGGTGTGGTATGCCCGGAGGCGGTGTAGTATGCCCGGAGGCGGTGTTGTATGCCCGGAGGCGGTGTGGTATGCCCGGAGGCGGTACAACACCGCCTCCGGGCATGATGATGATAATGATGATGATGATGATGATGATGATGATGATGATGATGATGATGTTGCTGATGATGTTGCTGATGATGTTGCTGATGATGTTGCTGGTGATGTTGCTGATGATGTTGCTGATGATGTTGCTGATGATGACGTGAGACGGTGTGGTATGCCCGGAGGCGGTGTTGTATGCCCGGAGGCGGTGTTGTATGCCCGGAGGCGGTGTGGTATGCCCGGAGGCGGTGTTGTATGCCCGGAGGCGGTGTTGTATGCCCGGAGGCGGTGTGGTATGCCCGGAGGCGGTGTTGTATGCCCGGAGGCGGTGTTGTATTCCCTGAGGCGGTCTGGTATGCCCGGAGTCGGTGTAGTATGCCCGGAGGCGGTGTTGTATGCCCGGAGGCGGTGTGGTATGCCCGGAGGCGGTGCAGTATGCCCGGAGGCGTTGTTGTATGCCCGGAGGCGGTGTGGTATGCCCGGAGGCGGTGTAGTATGCCCGGAGGCGGTGTTGTATGCCCGGAGGCGGTGTGGTATGCCCGGAAGCGGTGTAGTATGCCCGGAGGCGGTGTTGTATGCCCGGAGGCGGTGTGGTATGCCCGGAGGCGGTACAACACCGCCTCCGGGCATGATGATGATAATGATGATGATGATGATGATGATGATGATGATGATGATGATGATGATGATGATGATGATGATGATGATGATGATGATGATGATGATGATGATGATGATGATGATGATGATGATGATGATGATGATGATGATGATGATGATGATGATGATGATGATGATGATGATGATGATGATGTTGCTGATGATGATGTTGCTGATGATGATGTTGCTGATGATGATGTTGTTGATGATGTTGCTGATGATGTTGCTGATGATGTTGCTGATGATGTTGCTGATGATGTTGATGATGATGTTGATGATGATGTTGATGATGATGTTGATGATGATGTTGATGATGATGTTGCTGATGATGTTGCTGATGATGTTGCTGATGATGTTGCTGATGATGTTGCTGATGATGTTGCTGGTGATGTTGCTGATGATGTTGCTGATGATGTTGCTGATGATGACGTGAGACGGTGTGGTATGCCCGGAGGCGGTGTTGTATGCCCGGAGGCGGTGTTGTATGCCCGGAGGCGGTGTGGTATGCCCGGAGGCGGTGTTGTATGCCCGGAGGCGGTGTTGTATGCCCGGAGGCGGTGTGGTATGCCCGGAGGCGGTGTTGTATGCCCGGAGGCGGTGTTGTATGCCCTGAGGCGGTCTGGTATGCCCGGAGGCGGTGTAGTATGCCCGGAGGCGGTGTTGTATGCCCGGAGGCGGTGTGGTATGCCCGGAGGCGGTGTAGTATGCCCGGAGGCGGTGTTGTATGCCCGGAGGCGGTGTGGTATGCCCGGAGGCGGTACAACACCGCCTCCGGGCATGATGATGATAATGATGATGATGATGATGATGATGATGATGATGATGATGTTGCTGATGATGATGTTGCTGATGATGATGTTGCTGATGATGATGTTGTTGATGATGTTGCTGATGATGTTGCTGATGATGTTGCTGATGATGTTGCTGATGATGTTGATGATGATGTTGATGATGATGTTGATGATGATGTTGATGATGATGTTGATGATGATGTTGATAATGATAATGATGATGATGATGATGATGATGATGATGATGATGATGATGATGATGATGATGATGATGATGATGATGATGATGATGATGATGATGATGATGATGATGATGATGATGATGATGATGATGATGATGATGATGATGATGATGATGATGATGATGATGATGATGATGATGATGATGATGATGATGATGTTGCTGATGATGATGTTGCTGATGATGATGTTGCTGATGATGATGTTGTTGATGATGTTGCTGATGATGTTGCTGATGATGTTGCTGATGATGTTGCTGATGATGACGTGAGACGGTGTGGTATGCCCGGAGGCGGTGTTGTATGCCCGGAGGCGGTGTTGTATGCCCGGAGGCGGTGTGGTATGCCCGGAGGCGGTGTTGTATGCCCGGAGGCGGTGTTGTATGCCCGGAGGCGGTGTGGTATGCCCGGAGGCGGTGTTGTATGCCCGGAGGCGGTGTTGTATGCCCTGAGGCGGTCTGGTATGCCCGGAGGCGGTGTAGTATGCCCGGAGGCGGTGTTGTATGCCCGGAGGCGGTGTGGTATGCCCGGAGGCGGTGCAGTATGCCCGGAGGCGGTGTTGTATGCCCGGAGGCGGTGTGGTATGCCCGGAGGCGGTGTAGTATGCCCGGAGGCGGTGTTGTATGCCCGGAGGCGGTGTGGTATGCCCGGAGGCGGTGTAGTATGCCCGGAGGCGGTGTTG
>JAXIVJ010000613.1:40000-45000 GCA_036785665.1 Chirona hameri
TGATGATGATGTTGATGATGATGTTGATGATGATAATGATGATGATGATGATGATGATGATGATGATGATGATGATGATGATGATGATGATGATGATGATGATGATGATGATGATGATGATGATGATGATGATGATGATGATGATGATGATGATGATGATGATGATGATGATGATGATGATGATGATGATGATGATGTTGCTGATGATGATGTTGCTGATGATGATGTTGCTGATGATGATGTTGCTGATGATGATGTTGCTGATGATGATGTTGCTGAGGATGATGTTGCTGATGATGATGTTGCTGATGAGGATGTTGCTGATGATGATGTTGCGGATGATGATGTTGCTGATGATGATGTTGATGATGATGTTGATGATGATGTTGCTGATGATGTTGCTGATGATGTTGCTGATGATGTTGCTGATGATGTTGATGATGATGTTGATGATGATGTTGATGATGATGTTGATGATGATGTTGATGATGATGTTGCTGATGATGTTGCTGATGATGTTGATGATGATGTTGCTGATGATGTTGCTGATGATGTTGCTGATGATGACGTGAGACGGTGTGGTATGCCCGGAGGCGGTGTTGTATGCCCGGAGGCGGTGTTGTATGCCCGGAGGCGGTGTGGTATGCCCGGAGGCGGTGTTGTATGCCCGGAGGCGGTGTTGTATGCCCGGAGGCGGTGTGGTATGCCCGGAGGCGGTGTAGTATGCCCGGAGGCGGTGTTGTATGCCCGGAGGCGGTGTGGTATGCCCGGAGGCGGTGTAGTATGCCCGGAGGCGGTGTTGTATGCCCGGAGGCGGTGTGGTATGCCCGGAGGCGGTGTGGTATGCCCGGAGGCGGTGTAGTTTGCCCGGAGGCGGTGTGGTATGCCCGGAGGCGGTGTGGTATGCCCGGAGGCGGTGTAGTATGCCCGGAGGCGGTGTTGTATGCCCGGAGGCGGTGTGGTATGCCCGGAGGCGGTACAACACCGCCTCCGGGCATGATGATGATGATATTGATGATGATGATGATGATGATGATGATGATGATGATGATGATGATGATGATGATGATGATGATGATGATGATGATGATGATGATGATGATGATGATGATGATGATGATGATGATGATGATGATGATGATGATGATGATGATGATGATGATGATGATGATGATGATGATGATGATGATGATGATGATGATGATGATGATGTTGCTGATGATGTTGCTGATGATGTTGCTGGTGATGTTGCTGATGATGTTGCTGATTATGTTGCTGATGATGACGTGAGACGGTGTGGTATGCCCGGAGGCGGTGTTGTATGCCTGGAGGCGGTGTTGTATGCCCGGAGGCGGTGTGGTATGCCCGGAGGCGGTGTTGTATGCCCGGAGGCGGTGTTGTATGCCCGGAGGCGGTGTGGTATGCCCGGAGGCGGTGTTGTATGCCCGGAGGCGGTGTTGTATGCCCTGAGGCGGTCTGGTATGCCCGGAGGCGGTGTAGTATGCCCGGAGGCGGTGTTGTATGCCCGGAGGCGGTGTGGTATGCCCGGAGGCGGTGCAGTATGCCCGGAGGCGGTGTTGTATGCCCGGAGGCGGTGTGGTATGCCCGGAGGCGGTGTAGTATGCCCGGAGGCGGTGTTGTATGCCCGGAGGCGGTGTGGTATGCCCGGAGGCGGTGTAGTATGCCCGGAGGCGGTGTTGTATGCCCGGAGGCGGTGTGGTATGCCCGGAGGCGGTACAACACCGCCTCCGGGCATGATGATGATAATGATGATGATGATGATGATGATGATGATGATGATGATGATGATGTTGCTGATGATGTTGCTGATGATGTTGCTGATGATGTTGCTGGTGATGTTGCTGATGATGTTGCTGATGATGTTGCTGATGATGACGTGAGACGGTGTGGTATGCCCGGAGGCGGTGTTGTATGCCCGGAGGCGGTGTTGTATGCCCGGAGGCGGTGTGGTATGCCCGGAGGCGGTGTTGTATGCCCGGAGGCGGTGTTGTATGCCCGGAGGCGGTGTGGTATGCCCGGAGGCGGTGTTGTATGCCCGGAGGCGGTGTTGTATTCCCTGAGGCGGTCTGGTATGCCCGGAGTCGGTGTAGTATGCCCGGAGGCGGTGTTGTATGCCCGGAGGCGGTGTGGTATGCCCGGAGGCGGTGCAGTATGCCCGGAGGCGTTGTTGTATGCCCGGAGGCGGTGTGGTATGCCCGGAGGCGGTGTAGTATGCCCGGAGGCGGTGTTGTATGCCCGGAGGCGGTGTGGTATGCCCGGAAGCGGTGTAGTATGCCCGGAGGCGGTGTTGTATGCCCGGAGGCGGTGTGGTATGCCCGGAGGCGGTACAACACCGCCTCCGGGCATGATGATGATAATGATGATGATGATGATGATGATGATGATGATGATGATGATGATGATGATGATGATGATGATGATGATGATGATGATGATGATGATGATGATGATGATGATGATGATGATGATGATGATGATGATGATGATGATGATGATGATGATGATGATGATGATGATGATGATGATGATGATGATGATGATGATGATGTTGCTGATGATGATGTTGCTGATGATGATGTTGCTGATGATGATGTTGTTGATGATGTTGCTGATGATGTTGCTGATGATGTTGCTGATGATGTTGCTGATGATGTTGATGATGATGTTGATGATGATGTTGATGATGATGTTGATGATGATGTTGATGATGATGTTGCTGATGATGTTGCTGATGATGTTGCTGATGATGTTGCTGATGATGTTGCTGATGATGTTGCTGGTGATGTTGCTGATGATGTTGCTGATGATGTTGCTGATGATGACGTGAGACGGTGTGGTATGCCCGGAGGCGGTGTTGTATGCCCGGAGGCGGTGTTGTATGCCCGGAGGCGGTGTGGTATGCCCGGAGGCGGTGTTGTATGCCCGGAGGCGGTGTTGTATGCCCGGAGGCGGTGTGGTATGCCCGGAGGCGGTGTTGTATGCCCGGAGGCGGTGTTGTATGCCCTGAGGCGGTCTGGTATGCCCGGAGGCGGTGTAGTATGCCCGGAGGCGGTGTTGTATGCCCGGAGGCGGTGTGGTATGCCCGGAGGCGGTGTAGTATGCCCGGAGGCGGTGTTGTATGCCCGGAGGCGGTGTGGTATGCCCGGAGGCGGTACAACACCGCCTCCGGGCATGATGATGATAATGATGATGATGATGATGATGATGATGATGATGATGATGTTGCTGATGATGATGTTGCTGATGATGATGTTGCTGATGATGATGTTGTTGATGATGTTGCTGATGATGTTGCTGATGATGTTGCTGATGATGTTGCTGATGATGTTGATGATGATGTTGATGATGATGTTGATGATGATGTTGATGATGATGTTGATGATGATGTTGATAATGATAATGATGATGATGATGATGATGATGATGATGATGATGATGATGATGATGATGATGATGATGATGATGATGATGATGATGATGATGATGATGATGATGATGATGATGATGATGATGATGATGATGATGATGATGATGATGATGATGATGATGATGATGATGATGATGATGATGATGATGATGATGATGATGTTGCTGATGATGATGTTGCTGATGATGATGTTGCTGATGATGATGTTGTTGATGATGTTGCTGATGATGTTGCTGATGATGTTGCTGATGATGTTGCTGATGATGACGTGAGACGGTGTGGTATGCCCGGAGGCGGTGTTGTATGCCCGGAGGCGGTGTTGTATGCCCGGAGGCGGTGTGGTATGCCCGGAGGCGGTGTTGTATGCCCGGAGGCGGTGTTGTATGCCCGGAGGCGGTGTGGTATGCCCGGAGGCGGTGTTGTATGCCCGGAGGCGGTGTTGTATGCCCTGAGGCGGTCTGGTATGCCCGGAGGCGGTGTAGTATGCCCGGAGGCGGTGTTGTATGCCCGGAGGCGGTGTGGTATGCCCGGAGGCGGTGCAGTATGCCCGGAGGCGGTGTTGTATGCCCGGAGGCGGTGTGGTATGCCCGGAGGCGGTGTAGTATGCCCGGAGGCGGTGTTGTATGCCCGGAGGCGGTGTGGTATGCCCGGAGGCGGTGTAGTATGCCCGGAGGCGGTGTTGTATGCCCGGAGGCGGTACAACACCGCCTCCGGGCATGATGATGATAATGATGATGATGATGATGATGATGATGATGATGATGATGATGATGATGATGATGATGATGATGATGTTGCTGATGATGATGTTGCTGATGATGATGTTGCTGATGATGATGTTGTTGATGATGTTGCTCATGATGTTGATGATGATGTTGCTGATTATGTTGCTGATGATGTTGATGATGATGATGATGTTCATGATGATGTTGATGTTGATGATGATGTTGATGATGATGTTGATGATGATGTTGATGATGATGTTGCTGATGATGTTGCTGATGATGTTGCTGATGATGTTGCTGATGATGTTGCTGATGATGTTGCTGATGATGTTGCTGGTGATGTTGCTGATGATGTTGCTGATGATGTTGCTGATGATGACGTGAGACGGTGTGGTATGCCCGGAGGCGGTGTTGTATGCCCGGAGGCGGTGTTGTATGCCCGGAGGCGGTGTGGTATGCCCGGAGGCGGTGTTGTATGCCCGGAGGCGGTGTTGTATGCCCGGAGGCGGTGTGGTATGCCCGGAGGCGGTGTTGTGTATGCCCTGAGGCGGTCTGGTATGCCCGGAGGCGGTGTAGTATGCCCGGAGGCGGTGTTGTATGCCCGGAGGCGGTGTGGTATGCCCGGAGGCGGTGCAGTATGCCCGGAGGCGGTGTTGTATGCCCGGAGGCGGTGTGGTATGCCCGGAGGCGGTGTAGTATGCCCGGAGGCGGTGTTGTATGCCCGGAGGCGGTGTGGTATGCCCGGAGGCGGTGTAGTATGCCCGGAGGCGGTGTTGTATGCCCGGAGGCGGTGTGGTATGCCCGGAGGCGGTACAACACCGCCTCCG
>JAXIVJ010000613.1:47500-55000 GCA_036785665.1 Chirona hameri
AGGCGGTGTTGTATGCCCGGAGGCGGTGTGGTATGCCCGGAGGCGGTGTTGTATGCCCGGAGGCGGTGTTGTATGCCCGGAGGCGGTGTGGTATGCCCGGAGGCGGTGTTGTATGCCCGGAGGCGGTGTTGTATGCCCTGAGGCGGTCTGGTATGCCCGGAGGCGGTGTAGTATGCCCGGAGGCGGTGTTGTATGCCCGGAGGCGGTGTGGTATGCCCGGAGGCGGTGCAGTATGCCCGGAGGCGGTGTTGTATGCCCGGAGGCGGTGTGGTATGCCCGGAGGCGGTGTAGTATGCCCGGAGGCGGTGTTGTATGCCCGGAGGGAGGCGGTGTGGTATGCCCGGAGGCGGTGTAGTATGCCCGGAGGCGGTGTTGTATGCCCGTAGGCGGTGTGGTATGCCCGGAGGCGGTACAACACCGCCTCCGGGCATGATGATGATAATGATGATGATGATGATGATGATGATGATGATGATGATGATGATGATGATGATGATGATGATGATGATGATGATGATGATGATGATGATGATGATGATGATGATGATGATGATGATGATGATGATGATGATGATGATGATGATGATGATGATGATGATGATGTTGCTGATGATGATGTCGCTGATGATGATGTTGCTGATGATGATGTTGTTGATGATGTTGCTGATGATGTTGCTGATGATGTTGCTGATGATGTTGCTGATGATGTTGATGATGATGTTGATGATGATGTTGATGATGATGTTGATGATGATGTTGATGATGATGTTGCTGATGATGTTGCTGATGATGTTGCTGATGATGTTGCTGATGATGTTGCTGGTGATGTTGCTGATGATGTTGCTGATGATGTTGCTGATGATGACGTGAGACGGTGTGGTATGCCCGGAGGCGGTGTTGTATGCCCGGAGGCGGTGTTGTATGCCCGGAGGCGGTGTGGTATGCCCGGAGGCGGTGTTGTATGCCCGGAGGCGGTGTTGTATGCCCGGAGGCGGTGTGGTATGCCCGGAGGCGGTGTTGTATGCCCGGAGGCGGTGTTGTATGCCCTGAGGCGGTCTGGTATGCCCGGAGTCGGTGTAGTATGCCCGGAGGCGGTGTTGTATGCCCGGAGGCGGTGTGGTATGCCCGGAGGCGGTGCAGTATGCCCGGAGGCGTTGTTGTATGCCCGGAGGCGGTGTGGTATGCCCGGAGGCGGTGTAGTATGCCCGGAGGCGGTGTTGTATGCCCGGAGGCGGTGTGGTATGCCCGGAAGCGGTGTAGTATGCCCGGAGGCGGTGTTGTATGCCCGGAGGCGGTGTGGTATGCCCGGAGGCGGTACAACACCGCCTCCGGGCATGATGATGATAATGATGATGATGATGATGATGATGATGATGATGATGATGATGATGATGATGATGATGATGATGATGATGATGATGATGATGATGATGATGATGATGATGATGATGATGATGTTGCTGATGATGATGTTGCTGATGATGATGTTGCTGATGATGATGTTGTTGATGATGTTGCTGATGATGTTGCTGATGATGTTGCTGATGATGTTGCTGATGATGTTGATGATGATGTTGATGATGATGTTGATGATGATGTTGATGATGATGTTGATGATGATGTTGATGATGATAATGATGATGATGATGATGATGATGATGATGATGATGATGATGATGATGATGATGATGATGATGATGATGATGATGATGATGATGATGATGATGATGATGATGATGATGATGATGATGATGATGATGATGATGATGATGATGATGATGATGATGATGATGATGTTGCTGATGATGATGTTGCTGATGATGATGTTGCTGATGATGATGTTGCTGATGATGATGTTGCTGATGATGATGTTGCTGAGGATGATGTTGCTGATGATGATGTTGCTGATGAGGATGTTGCTGATGATGATGTTGCGGATGATGATGTTGCTGATGATGATGTTGATGATGATGTTGATGATGATGTTGCTGATGATGTTGCTGATGATGTTGCTGATGATGTTGCTGATGATGTTGATGATGATGTTGATGATGATGTTGATGATGATGTTGATGATGATGTTGATGATGATGTTGCTGATGATGTTGCTGATGATGTTGATGATGATGTTGCTGATGATGTTGCTGATGATGTTGCTGATGATGACGTGAGACGGTGTGGTATGCCCGGAGGCGGTGTTGTATGCCCGGAGGCGGTGTTGTATGCCCGGAGGCGGTGTGGTATGCCCGGAGGCGGTGTTGTATGCCCGGAGGCGGTGTTGTATGCCCGGAGGCGGTGTGGTATGCCCGGAGGCGGTGTAGTATGCCCGGAGGCGGTGTTGTATGCCCGGAGGCGGTGTGGTATGCCCGGAGGCGGTGTAGTATGCCCGGAGGCGGTGTTGTATGCCCGGAGGCGGTGTGGTATGCCCGGAGGCGGTGTGGTATGCCCGGAGGCGGTGTAGTTTGCCCGGAGGCGGTGTGGTATGCCCGGAGGCGGTGTGGTATGCCCGGAGGCGGTGTAGTATGCCCGGAGGCGGTGTTGTATGCCCGGAGGCGGTGTGGTATGCCCGGAGGCGGTACAACACCGCCTCCGGGCATGATGATGATGATATTGATGATGATGATGATGATGATGATGATGATGATGATGATGATGATGATGATGATGATGATGATGATGATGATGATGATGATGATGATGATGATGATGATGATGATGATGATGATGATGATGATGATGATGATGATGATGATGATGATGATGATGATGATGATGATGATGATGATGATGATGATGATGATGATGATGATGATGATGTTGCTGATGATGTTGCTGATGATGTTGCTGGTGATGTTGCTGATGATGTTGCTGATGATGTTGCTGATGATGACGTGAGACGGTGTGGTATGCCCGGAGGCGGTGTTGTATGCCTGGAGGCGGTGTTGTATGCCCGGAGGCGGTGTGGTATGCCCGGAGGCGGTGTTGTATGCCCGGAGGCGGTGTTGTATGCCCGGAGGCGGTGTGGTATGCCCGGAGGCGGTGTTGTATGCCCGGAGGCGGTGTTGTATGCCCTGAGGCGGTCTGGTATGCCCGGAGGCGGTGTAGTATGCCCGGAGGCGGTGTTGTATGCCCGGAGGCGGTGTGGTATGCCCGGAGGCGGTGCAGTATGCCCGGAGGCGGTGTTGTATGCCCGGAGGCGGTGTGGTATGCCCGGAGGCGGTGTAGTATGCCCGGAGGCGGTGTTGTATGCCCGGAGGCGGTGTGGTATGCCCGGAGGCGGTGTAGTATGCCCGGAGGCGGTGTTGTATGCCCGGAGGCGGTGTGGTATGCCCGGAGGCGGTACAACACCGCCTCCGGGCATGATGATGATAATGATGATGATGATGATGATGATGATGATGATGATGATGATGATGTTGCTGATGATGTTGCTGATGATGTTGCTGATGATGTTGCTGGTGATGTTGCTGATGATGTTGCTGATGATGTTGCTGATGATGACGTGAGACGGTGTGGTATGCCCGGAGGCGGTGTTGTATGCCCGGAGGCGGTGTTGTATGCCCGGAGGCGGTGTGGTATGCCCGGAGGCGGTGTTGTATGCCCGGAGGCGGTGTTGTATGCCCGGAGGCGGTGTGGTATGCCCGGAGGCGGTGTTGTATGCCCGGAGGCGGTGTTGTATTCCCTGAGGCGGTCTGGTATGCCCGGAGTCGGTGTAGTATGCCCGGAGGCGGTGTTGTATGCCCGGAGGCGGTGTGGTATGCCCGGAGGCGGTGCAGTATGCCCGGAGGCGTTGTTGTATGCCCGGAGGCGGTGTGGTATGCCCGGAGGCGGTGTAGTATGCCCGGAGGCGGTGTTGTATGCCCGGAGGCGGTGTGGTATGCCCGGAAGCGGTGTAGTATGCCCGGAGGCGGTGTTGTATGCCCGGAGGCGGTGTGGTATGCCCGGAGGCGGTACAACACCGCCTCCGGGCATGATGATGATAATGATGATGATGATGATGATGATGATGATGATGATGATGATGATGATGATGATGATGATGATGATGATGATGATGATGATGATGATGATGATGATGATGATGATGATGATGATGATGATGATGATGATGATGATGATGATGATGATGATGATGATGATGATGATGATGATGATGTTGCTGATGATGATGTTGCTGATGATGATGTTGCTGATGATGATGTTGTTGATGATGTTGCTGATGATGTTGCTGATGATGTTGCTGATGATGTTGCTGATGATGTTGATGATGATGTTGATGATGATGTTGATGATGATGTTGATGATGATGTTGATGATGATGTTGCTGATGATGTTGCTGATGATGTTGCTGATGATGTTGCTGATGATGTTGCTGATGATGTTGCTGGTGATGTTGCTGATGATGTTGCTGATGATGTTGCTGATGATGACGTGAGACGGTGTGGTATGCCCGGAGGCGGTGTTGTATGCCCGGAGGCGGTGTTGTATGCCCGGAGGCGGTGTGGTATGCCCGGAGGCGGTGTTGTATGCCCGGAGGCGGTGTTGTATGCCCGGAGGCGGTGTGGTATGCCCGGAGGCGGTGTTGTATGCCCGGAGGCGGTGTTGTATGCCCTGAGGCGGTCTGGTATGCCCGGAGGCGGTGTAGTATGCCCGGAGGCGGTGTTGTATGCCCGGAGGCGGTGTGGTATGCCCGGAGGCGGTGTAGTATGCCCGGAGGCGGTGTTGTATGCCCGGAGGCGGTGTGGTATGCCCGGAGGCGGTACAACACCGCCTCCGGGCATGATGATGATAATGATGATGATGATGATGATGATGATGATGATGATGAAGTTGCTGATGATGATGTTGCTGATGATGATGTTGCTGATGATGATGTTGTTGATGATGTTGCTGATGATGTTGCTGATGATGTTGCTGATGATGTTGCTGATGATGTTGATGATGATGTTGATGATGATGTTGATGATGATGTTGATGATGATGTTGATGATGATGTTGATAATGATAATGATGATGATGATGATGATGATGATGATGATGATGATGATGATGATGATGATGATGATGATGATGATGATGATGATGATGATGATGATGATGATGATGATGATGATGATGATGATGATGATGATGATGATGATGATGATGATGATGATGATGATGATGATGATGATGATGATGATGATGATGATGATGATGATGTTGCTGATGATGATGTTGCTGATGATGATGTTGCTGATGATGATGTTGTTGATGATGTTGCTGATGATGTTGCTGATGATGTTGCTGATGATGTTGCTGATGATGACGTGAGACGGTGTGGTATGCCCGGAGGCGGTGTTGTATGCCCGGAGGCGGTGTTGTATGCCCGGAGGCGGTGTGGTATGCCCGGAGGCGGTGTTGTATGCCCGGAGGCGGTGTTGTATGCCCGGAGGCGGTGTGGTATGCCCGGAGGCGGTGTTGTATGCCCGGAGGCGGTGTTGTATGCCCTGAGGCGGTCTGGTATGCCCGGAGGCGGTGTAGTATGCCCGGAGGCGGTGTTGTATGCCCGGAGGCGGTGTGGTATGCCCGGAGGCGGTGCAGTATGCCCGGAGGCGGTGTTGTATGCCCGGAGGCGGTGTGGTATGCCCGGAGGCGGTGTAGTATGCCCGGAGGCGGTGTTGTATGCCCGGAGGCGGTGTGGTATGCCCGGAGGCGGTGTAGTATGCCCGGAGGCGGTGTTGTATGCCCGGAGGCGGTGTGGTATGCCCGGAGGCGGTACAACACCGCCTCCGGGCATGATGATGATAATGATGATGATGATGATGATGATGATGATGATGATGATGATGATGATGATGATGATGATGATGTTGCTGATGATGATGATGATGATGATGATGATGATGATGATGATGATGATGATGATGATGATGATGTTGCTGATGATGATGTTGCTGATGATGATGTTGCTGATGATGATGTTGTTGATGATGTTGCTCATGATGTTGATGATGATGTTGCTGATTATGTTGCTGATGATGTTGATGATGATGATGATGTTCATGATGATGTTGATGTTGATGATGATGTTGATGATGATGTTGATGATGATGTTGATGATGATGTTGCTGATGATGTTGCTGATGATGTTGCTGATGATGTTGCTGATGATGTTGCTGATGATGTTGCTGATGATGTTGCTGGTGATGTTGCTGATGATGTTGCTGATGATGTTGCTGATGATGACGTGAGACGGTGTGGTATGCCCGGAGGCGGTGTTGTATGCCCGGAGGCGGTGTTGTATGCCCGGAGGCGGTGTGGTATGCCCGGAGGCGGTGTTGTATGCCCGGAGGCGGTGTTGTATGCCCGGAGGCGGTGTGGTATGCCCGGAGGCGGTGTTGTATGCCCGGAGGCGGTGTTGTATGCCCTGAGGCGGTCTGGTATGCCCGGAGGCGGTGTAGTATGCCCGGAGGCGGTGTTGTATGCCCGGAGGCGGTGTGGTATGCCCGGAGGCGGTGCAGTATGCCCGGAGGCGGTGTTGTATGCCCGGAGGCGGTGTGGTATGCCCGGAGGCGGTGTAGTATGCCCGGAGGCGGTGTTGTATGCCCGGAGGCGGTGTGGTATGCCCGGAGGCGGTGTAGTATGCCCGGAGGCGGTGTTGTATGCCCGGAGGCGGTGTGGTATGCCCGGAGGCGGTACAACACCGCCTCCGGGCATGATGATGATAATGATGATGATGATGATGATGATGATGATGATGATGATGATGATGATGATGATGATGATGATGATGATGATGATGATGATGATGATGATGATGATGATGATGATGATGATGATGATGATGATGATGATGATGATGATGATGATGATGATGTTGCTGATGATGATGTCGCTGATGATGATGTTGCTGATGATGATGTTGTTGATGATGTTGCTGATGATGTTGCTGATGATGTTGCTGATGATGTTGCTGATGATGTTGATGATGATGTTGATGATGATGTTGATGATGATGTTGATGATGATGTTGATGATGATGTTGCTGATGATGTTGCTGATGATGTTGCTGATGATGTTGCTGATGATGTTGCTGGTGATGTTGCTGATGATGTTGCTGATGATGTTGCTGATGATGACGTGAGACGGTGTGGTATGCCCGGAGGCGGTGTTGTATGCCCGGAGGCGGTGTTGTATGCCCGGAGGCGGTGTGGTATGCCCGGAGGCGGTGTTGTATGCCCGGAGGCGGTGTTGTATGCCCGGAGGCGGTGTGGTATGCCCGGAGGCGGTGTTGTATGCCCGGAGGCGGTGTTGTATGCCCTGAGGCGGTCTGGTATGCCCGGAGTCGGTGTAGTATGCCCGGAGGCGGTGTTGTATGCCCGGAGGCGGTGTGGTATGCCCGGAGGCGGTGCAGTATGCCCGGAGGCGTTGTTGTATGCCCGGAGGCGGTGTGGTATGCCCGGAGGCGGTGTAGTATGCCCGGAGGCGGTGTTGTATGCCCGGAGGCGGTGTGGTATG
>JAXIVJ010000613.1:60000-85000 GCA_036785665.1 Chirona hameri
TTGATGATGATGTTGATGATGATGTTGCTGATGATGTTGCTGATGATGTTGATGATGTTGATGATGATGTTGCTGATGATGTTGCTGATGATGTTGCTGATGATGACGTGAGACGGTGTGGTATGCCCGGAGGCGGTGTTGTATGCCCGGAGGCGGTGTTGTATGCCCGGAGGCGGTGTGGTATGCCCGGAGGCGGTGTTGTATGCCCGGAGGCGGTGTTGTATGCCCGGAGGCGGTGTGGTATGCCCGGAGGCGGTGTAGTATGCCCGGAGGCGGTGTTGTATGCCCGGAGGCGGTGTGGTATGCCCGGAGGCGGTGTAGTATGCCCGGAGGCGGTGTTGTATGCCCGGAGGCGGTGTGGTATGCCCGGAGGCGGTGTGGTATGCCCGGAGGCGGTGTAGTTTGCCCGGAGGCGGTGTGGTATGCCCGGAGGCGGTGTGGTATGCCCGGAGGCGGTGTAGTATGCCCGGAGGCGGTGTTGTATGCCCGGAGGCGGTGTGGTATGCCCGGAGGCGGTACAACACCGCCTCCGGGCATGATGATGATGATATTGATGATGATGATGATGATGATGATGATGATGATGATGATGATGATGATGATGATGATGATGATGATGATGATGATGATGATGATGATGATGATGATGATGATGATGATGATGATGATGATGATGATGATGTTGCTGATGATGATGTCGCTGATGATGATGTTGCTGATGATGATGTTGTTGATGATGTTGCTGATGATGTTGCTGATGATGTTGCTGATGATGTTGCTGATGATGTTGATGATGATGTTGATGATGATGTTGATGATGATGTTGATGATGATGTTGATGATGATGTTGCTGATGATGTTGCTGATGATGTTGCTGATGATGTTGCTGATGATGTTGCTGGTGATGTTGCTGATGATGTTGCTGATGATGTTGCTGATGATGACGTGAGACGGTGTGGTATGCCCGGAGGCGGTGTTGTATGCCCGGAGGCGGTGTTGTATGCCCGGAGGCGGTGTGGTATGCCCGGAGGCGGTGTTGTATGCCCGGAGGCGGTGTTGTATGCCCGGAGGCGGTGTGGTATGCCCGGAGGCGGTGTTGTATGCCCGGAGGCGGTGTTGTATGCCCTGAGGCGGTCTGGTATGCCCGGAGTCGGTGTAGTATGCCCGGAGGCGGTGCAGTATGCCCGGAGGCGTTGTTGTATGCCCGGAGGCGGTGTGGTATGCCCGGAGGCGGTGTAGTATGCCCGGAGGCGGTGTTGTATGCCCGGAGGCGGTGTGGTATGCCCGGAAGCGGTGTAGTATGCCCGGAGGCGGTGTTGTATGCCCGGAGGCGGTGTGGTATGCCCGGAGGCGGTACAACACCGCCTCCGGGCATGATGATGATAATGATGATGATGATGATGATGATGATGATGATGATGATGATGATGATGATGATGATGATGATGATGATGATGATGATGATGATGATGATGATGATGATGATGATGATGATGTTGCTGATGATGATGTTGCTGATGATGATGTTGCTGATGATGATGTTGTTGATGATGTTGCTGATGATGTTGCTGATGATGTTGCTGATGATGTTGCTGATGATGTTGATGATGATGTTGATGATGATGTTGATGATGATGTTGATGATGATGTTGATGATGATGTTGATGATGATAATGATGATGATGATGATGATGATGATGATGATGATGATGATGATGATGATGATGATGATGATGATGATGATGATGATGATGATGATGATGATGATGATGATGATGATGATGATGATGATGATGATGATGATGATGATGATGATGATGATGATGATGATGATGATGATGATGATGATGATGTTGCTGATGATGATGTTGCTGATGATGATGTTGCTGATGATGATGTTGCTGATGATGATGTTGCTGATGATGATGTTGCTGAGGATGATGTTGCTGATGATGATGTTGCTGATGAGGATGTTGCTGATGATGATGTTGCGGATGATGATGTTGCTGATGATGATGTTGATGATGATGTTGATGATGATGTTGCTGATGATGTTGCTGATGATGTTGCTGATGATGTTGATGATGATGTTGATGATGATGTTGATGATGATGTTGATGATGATGTTGATGATGATGTTGCTGATGATGTTGCTGATGATGTTGATGATGATGTTGCTGATGATGTTGCTGATGATGTTGCTGATGATGACGTGAGACGGTGTGGTATGCCCGGAGGCGGTGTTGTATGCCCGGAGGCGGTGTTGTATGCCCGGAGGCGGTGTTGTATGCCCGGAGGCGGTGTGGTATGCCCGGAGGCGGTGTTGTATGCCCGGAGGCGGTGTTGTATGCCCGGAGGCGGTGTGGTATGCCCGGAGGCGGTGTAGTATGCCCGGAGGCGGTGTTGTATGCCCGGAGGCGGTGTGGTATGCCCGGAGGCGGTGTAGTATGCCCGGAGGCGGTGTTGTATGCCCGGAGGCGGTGTGGTATGCCCGGAGGCGGTGTGGTATGCCCGGAGGCGGTGTAGTTTGCCCGGAGGCGGTGTGGTATGCCCGGAGGCGGTGTGGTATGCCCGGAGGCGGTGTAGTATGCCCGGAGGCGGTGTTGTATGCCCGGAGGCGGTGTGGTATGCCCGGAGGCGGTACAACACCGCCTCCGGGCATGATGATGATGATATTGATGATGATGATGATGATGATGATGATGATGATGATGATGATGATGATGATGATGATGATGATGATGATGATGATGATGATGATGATGATGATGATGATGATGATGATGATGATGATGATGATGATGATGATGATGATGATGATGATGATGATGATGATGATGATGATGATGATGATGATGATGATGATGATGATGATGATGATGTTGCTGATGATGTTGCTGATGATGTTGCTGGTGATGTTGCTGATGATGTTGCTGATGATGTTGCTGATGATGACGTGAGACGGTGTGGTATGCCCGGAGGCGGTGTTGTATGCCTGGAGGCGGTGTTGTATGCCCGGAGGCGGTGTGGTATGCCCGGAGGCGGTGTTGTATGCCCGGAGGCGGTGTTGTATGCCCGGAGGCGGTGTGGTATGCCCGGAGGCGGTGTTGTATGCCCGGAGGCGGTGTTGTATGCCCTGAGGCGGTCTGGTATGCCCGGAGGCGGTGTAGTATGCCCGGAGGCGGTGTTGTATGCCCGGAGGCGGTGTGGTATGCCCGGAGGCGGTGCAGTATGCCCGGAGGCGGTGTTGTATGCCCGGAGGCGGTGTGGTATGCCCGGAGGCGGTGTAGTATGCCCGGAGGCGGTGTTGTATGCCCGGAGGCGGTGTGGTATGCCCGGAGGCGGTGTAGTATGCCCGGAGGCGGTGTTGTATGCCCGGAGGCGGTGTGGTATGCCCGGAGGCGGTACAACACCGCCTCCGGGCATGATGATGATAATGATGATGATGATGATGATGATGATGATGATGATGATGATGTTGCTGATGATGTTGCTGATGATGTTGCTGATGATGTTGATGATGATGTTGATGATGATGTTGATGATGATGTTGATGATGATGTTGATGATGATGTTGCTGATGATGTTGCTGATGATGTTGATGATGATGTTGCTGATGATGTTGCTGATGATGTTGCTGATGATGACGTGAGACGGTGTGGTATGCCCGGAGGCGGTGTTGTATGCCCGGAGGCGGTGTTGTATGCCCGGAGGCGGTGTGGTATGCCCGGAGGCGGTGTTGTATGCCCGGAGGCGGTGTTGTATGCCCGGAGGCGGTGTGGTATGCCCGGAGGCGGTGTAGTATGCCCGGAGGCGGTGTTGTATGCCCGGAGGCGGTGTGGTATGCCCGGAGGCGGTGTAGTATGCCCGGAGGCGGTGTTGTATGCCCGGAGGCGGTGTGGTATGCCCGGAGGCGGTGTGGTATGCCCGGAGGCGGTGTAGTTTGCCCGGAGGCGGTGTGGTATGCCCGGAGGCGGTGTGGTATGCCCGGAGGCGGTGTAGTATGCCCGGAGGCGGTGTTGTATGCCCGGAGGCGGTGTGGTATGCCCGGAGGCGGTACAACACCGCCTCCGGGCATGATGATGATGATATTGATGATGATGATGATGATGATGATGATGATGATGATGATGATGATGATGATGATGATGATGATGATGATGATGATGATGATGATGATGATGATGATGATGATGATGATGATGATGATGATGATGATGATGATGATGATGATGATGATGATGATGATGATGATGATGATGATGATGATGATGATGATGATGATGATGATGATGATGATGATGATGATGATGATGTTGCTGATGATGTTGCTGATGATGTTGCTGGTGATGTTGCTGATGATGTTGCTGATGATGTTGCTGATGATGACGTGAGACGGTGTGGTATGCCCGGAGGCGGTGTTGTATGCCTGGAGGCGGTGTTGTATGCCCGGAGGCGGTGTGGTATGCCCGGAGGCGGTGTTGTATGCCCGGAGGCGGTGTTGTATGCCCGGAGGCGGTGTGGTATGCCCGGAGGCGGTGTTGTATGCCCGGAGGCGGTGTTGTATGCCCTGAGGCGGTCTGGTATGCCCGGAGGCGGTGTAGTATGCCCGGAGGCGGTGTTGTATGCCCGGAGGCGGTGTGGTATGCCCGGAGGCGGTGCAGTATGCCCGGAGGCGGTGTTGTATGCCCGGAGGCGGTGTGGTATGCCCGGAGGCGGTGTAGTATGCCCGGAGGCGGTGTTGTATGCCCGGAGGCGGTGTGGTATGCCCGGAGGCGGTGTAGTATGCCCGGAGGCGGTGTTGTATGCCCGGAGGCGGTGTGGTATGCCCGGAGGCGGTACAACACCGCCTCCGGGCATGATGATGATAATGATGATGATGATGATGATGATGATGATGATGATGATGATGATGTTGCTGATGATGTTGCTGATGATGTTGCTGATGATGTTGCTGGTGATGTTGCTGATGATGTTGCTGATGATGTTGCTGATGATGACGTGAGACGGTGTGGTATGCCCGGAGGCGGTGTTGTATGCCCGGAGGCGGTGTTGTATGCCCGGAGGCGGTGTGGTATGCCCGGAGGCGGTGTTGTATGCCCGGAGGCGGTGTTGTATGCCCGGAGGCGGTGTGGTATGCCCGGAGGCGGTGTTGTATGCCCGGAGGCGGTGTTGTATTCCCTGAGGCGGTCTGGTATGCCCGGAGTCGGTGTAGTATGCCCGGAGGCGGTGTTGTATGCCCGGAGGCGGTGTGGTATGCCCGGAGGCGGTGCAGTATGCCCGGAGGCGTTGTTGTATGCCCGGAGGCGGTGTGGTATGCCCGGAGGCGGTGTAGTATGCCCGGAGGCGGTGTTGTATGCCCGGAGGCGGTGTGGTATGCCCGGAAGCGGTGTAGTATGCCCGGAGGCGGTGTTGTATGCCCGGAGGCGGTGTGGTATGCCCGGAGGCGGTACAACACCGCCTCCGGGCATGATGATGATAATGATGATGATGATGATGATGATGATGATGATGATGATGATGATGATGATGATGATGATGATGATGATGATGATGATGATGATGATGATGATGATGATGTTGCTGATGATGATGATGATGATGATGATGATGATGATGATGATGATGATGATGATGATGATGATGATGATGATGATGATGTTGCTGATGATGATGTTGCTGATGATGATGTTGCTGATGATGATGTTGTTGATGATGTTGCTGATGATGTTGCTGATGATGTTGCTGATGATGTTGCTGATGATGTTGATGATGATGTTGATGATGATGTTGATGATGATGTTGATGATGATGTTGATGATGATGTTGCTGATGATGTTGCTGATGATGTTGCTGATGATGTTGCTGATGATGTTGCTGATGATGTTGCTGGTGATGTTGCTGATGATGTTGCTGATGATGTTGCTGATGATGACGTGAGACGGTGTGGTATGCCCGGAGGCGGTGTTGTATGCCCGGAGGCGGTGTTGTATGCCCGGAGGCGGTGTTGTATGCCCGGAGGCGGTGTTGTATGCCCGGAGGCGGTGTGGTATGCCCGGAGGCGGTGTTGTATGCCCGGAGGCGGTGTTGTATGCCCTGAGGCGGTCTGGTATGCCCGGAGGCGGTGTAGTATGCCCGGAGGCGGTGTTGTATGCCCGGAGGCGGTGTGGTATGCCCGGAGGCGGTGTAGTATGCCCGGAGGCGGTGTTGTATGCCCGGAGGCGGTGTGGTATGCCCGGAGGCGGTACAACACCGCCTCCGGGCATGATGATGATAATGATGATGATGATGATGATGATGATGATGATGATGAAGTTGCTGATGATGATGTTGCTGATGATGATGTTGCTGATGATGATGTTGTTGATGATGTTGCTGATGATGTTGCTGATGATGTTGCTGATGATGTTGCTGATGATGTTGATGATGATGTTGATGATGATGTTGATGATGATGTTGATGATGATGTTGATGATGATGTTGATAATGATAATGATGATGATGATGATGATGATGATGATGATGATGATGATGATGATGATGATGATGATGATGATGATGATGATGATGATGATGATGATGATGATGATGATGATGATGATGATGATGATGATGATGATGATGATGATGATGATGATGATGATGATGATGATGATGATGATGATGATGATGATGATGATGTTGCTGATGATGATGTTGCTGATGATGATGTTGCTGATGATGATGTTGTTGATGATGTTGCTGATGATGTTGCTGATGATGTTGCTGATGATGTTGTTGATGATGACGTGAGACGGTGTGGTATGCCCGGAGGCGGTGTTGTATGCCCGGAGGCGGTGTGGTATGCCCGGAGGCGGTGTAGTATGCCCGGAGGCGGTGTTGTATGCCCGGAGGCGGTGTTGTATGCCCGGAGGCGGTGTGGTATGCCCGGAGGCGGTGTAGTATGCCCGGAGGCGGTGTTGTATGCCCGGAGGCGGTGTGGTATGCCCGGAGGCGGTGTAGTATGCCCGGAGGCGGTGTTGTATGCCCGGAGGTGGTGTGGTATGCCCGGAGGCGGTACAACACCGCCTCCGGGCATGATGATGATAATGATGATGATGATGATGATGATGATGATGATGATGATGATGATGATGATGATGATGATGATGATGTTGCTGATGATGATGTTGCTGATGATGATGTTGCTGATGATGATGTTGTTGATGATGTTGCTCATGATGTTGATGATGATGTTGCTGATTATGTTGCTGATGATGTTGATGATGATGATGATGTTCATGATGATGTTGATGTTGATGATGATGTTGATGATGATGTTGATGATGATGTTGATGATGATGTTGCTGATGATGTTGCTGATGATGTTGCTGATGATGTTGCTGATGATGTTGCTGATGATGTTGCTGATGATGTTGCTGGTGATGTTGCTGATGATGTTGCTGATGATGTTGCTGATGATGACGTGAGACGGTGTGGTATGCCCGGAGGCGGTGTTGTATGCCCGGAGGCGGTGTTGTATGCCCGGAGGCGGTGTGGTATGCCCGGAGGCGGTGTTGTATGCCCGGAGGCGGTGTTGTATGCCCGGAGGCGGTGTGGTATGCCCGGAGGCGGTGTTGTATGCCCGGAGGCGGTGTTGTATGCCCTGAGGCGGTCTGGTATGCCCGGAGGCGGTGTAGTATGCCCGGAGGCGGTGTTGTATGCCCGGAGGCGGTGTGGTATGCCCGGAGGCGGTGCAGTATGCCCGGAGGCGGTGTTGTATGCCCGGAGGCGGTGTGGTATGCCCGGAGGCGGTGTAGTATGCCCGGAGGCGGTGTTGTATGCCCGGAGGCGGTGTGGTATGCCCGGAGGCGGTGTAGTATGCCCGGAGGCGGTGTTGTATGCCCGGAGGCGGTGTGGTATGCCCGGAGGCGGTACAACACCGCCTCCGGGCATGATGATGATAATGATGATGATGATGATGATGATGATGATGATGATGATGATGATGATGATGATGATGATGATGATGATGATGATGATGATGATGATGATGATGATGATGATGATGATGATGATGATGATGATGATGATGATGATGATGATGATGATGATGTTGCTGATGATGATGTCGCTGATGATGATGTTGCTGATGATGATGTTGTTGATGATGTTGCTGATGATGTTGCTGATGATGTTGCTGATGATGTTGCTGATGATGTTGATGATGATGTTGATGATGATGTTGATGATGATGTTGATGATGATGTTGATGATGATGTTGCTGATGATGTTGCTGATGATGTTGCTGATGATGTTGCTGATGATGTTGCTGGTGATGTTGCTGATGATGTTGCTGATGATGTTGCTGATGATGACGTGAGACGGTGTGGTATGCCCGGAGGCGGTGTTGTATGCCCGGAGGCGGTGTTGTATGCCCGGAGGCGGTGTGGTATGCCCGGAGGCGGTGTTGTATGCCCGGAGGCGGTGTTGTATGCCCGGAGGCGGTGTGGTATGCCCGGAGGCGGTGTTGTATGCCCGGAGGCGGTGTTGTATGCCCTGAGGCGGTCTGGTATGCCCGGAGTCGGTGTAGTATGCCCGGAGGCGGTGTTGTATGCCCGGAGGCGGTGTGGTATGCCCGGAGGCGGTGCAGTATGCCCGGAGGCGTTGTTGTATGCCCGGAGGCGGTGTGGTATGCCCGGAGGCGGTGTAGTATGCCCGGAGGCGGTGTTGTATGCCCGGAGGCGGTGTGGTATGCCCGGAAGCGGTGTAGTATGCCCGGAGGCGGTGTTGTATGCCCGGAGGCGGTGTGGTATGCCCGGAGGCGGTACAACACCGCCTCCGGGCATGATGATGATAATGATGATGATGATGATGATGATGATGATGATGATGATGATGATGATGATGATGATGATGATGATGATGATGATGATGATGATGATGATGATGATGATGATGATGATGATGTTGCTGATGATGATGTTGCTGATGATGATGTTGCTGATGATGATGTTGTTGATGATGTTGCTGATGATGTTGCTGATGATGTTGCTGATGATGTTGCTGATGATGTTGATGATGATGTTGATGATGATGTTGATGATGATGTTGATGATGATGTTGATGATGATGTTGATGATGACAATGATGATGATGATGATGATGATGATGATGATGATGATGATGATGATGATGATGATGATGATGATGATGATGATGATGATGATGATGATGATGATGATGATGATGATGATGATGATGATGATGATGATGATGATGATGATGATGATGTTGCTGATGATGATGTTGCTGATGATGATGTTGCTGATGATGATGTTGCTGATGATGATGTTGCTGATGATGATGTTGCTGAGGATGATGTTGCTGATGATGATGTTGCTGATGAGGATGTTGCTGATGATGATGTTGCGGATGATGATGTTGCTGATGATGATGTTGATGATGATGTTGATGATGATGTTGCTGATGATGTTGCTGATGATGTTGCTGATGATGTTGCTGATGATGTTGATGATGATGTTGATGATGATGTTGATGATGATGTTGATGATGATGTTGATGATGATGTTGCTGATGATGTTGCTGATGATGTTGATGATGATGTTGCTGATGATGTTGCTGATGATGTTGCTGATGATGACGTGAGACGGTGTGGTATGCCCAGAGGCGGTGTTGTATGCCCGGAGGCGGTGTTGTATGCCCGGAGGCGGTGTGGTATGCCCGGAGGCGGTGTTGTATGCCCGGAGGCGGTGTTGTATGCCCGGAGGCGGTGTGGTATGCCCGGAGGCGGTGTAGTATGCCCGGAGGCGGTGTTGTATGCCCGGAGGCGGTGTGGTATGCCCGGAGGCGGTGTAGTATGCCCGGAGGCGGTGTTGTATGCCCGGAGGCGGTGTGGTATGCCCGGAGGCGGTGTGGTATGCCCGGAGGCGGTGTAGTTTGCCCGGAGGCGGTGTGGTATGCCCGGAGGCGGTGTGGTATGCCCGGAGGCGGTGTAGTATGCCCGGAGGCGGTGTTGTATGCCCGGAGGCGGTGTGGTATGCCCGGAGGCGGTACAACACCGCCTCCGGGCATGATGATGATGATATTGATGATGATGATGATGATGATGATGATGATGATGATGATGATGATGATGATGATGATGATGATGATGATGATGATGATGATGATGATGATGATGATGATGATGATGATGATGATGATGATGATGATGATGATGATGATGATGATGATGATGATGATGATGATGATGATGATGATGATGATGATGATGATGATGATGATGATGATGATGATGATGATGATGATGATGTTGCTGATGATGTTGCTGATGATGTTGCTGGTGATGTTGCTGATGATGTTGCTGATGATGTTGCTGATGATGACGTGAGACGGTGTGGTATGCCCGGAGGCGGTGTTGTATGCCTGGAGGCGGTGTTGTATGCCCGGAGGCGGTGTGGTATGCCCGGAGGCGGTGTTGTATGCCCGGAGGCGGTGTTGTATGCCCGGAGGCGGTGTGGTATGCCCGGAGGCGGTGTTGTATGCCCGGAGGCGGTGTTGTATGCCCTGAGGCGGTCTGGTATGCCCGGAGGCGGTGTAGTATGCCCGGAGGCGGTGTTGTATGCCCGGAGGCGGTGTGGTATGCCCGGAGGCGGTGCAGTATGCCCGGAGGCGGTGTTGTATGCCCGGAGGCGGTGTGGTATGCCCGGAGGCGGTGTAGTATGCCCGGAGGCGGTGTTGTATGCCCGGAGGCGGTGTGGTATGCCCGGAGGCGGTGTAGTATGCCCGGAGGCGGTGTTGTATGCCCGGAGGCGGTGTGGTATGCCCGGAGGCGGTACAACACCGCCTCCGGGCATGATGATGATAATGATGATGATGATGATGATGATGATGATGATGATGATGATGATGATGATGATGATGATGATGATGATGATGATGATGATGATGATGATGATGATGATGATGATGATGATGATGATGATGATGATGATGATGATGATGATGATGATGATGATGATGATGATGATGATGATGATGTTGCTGATGATGATGTTGCTGATGATGATGTTGCTGATGATGATGTTGTTGATGATGTTGCTGATGATGTTGCTGATGATGTTGCTGATGATGTTGCTGATGATGTTGATGATGATGTTGATGATGATGTTGATGATGATGTTGATGATGATGTTGATGATGATGTTGCTGATGATGTTGCTGATGATGTTGCTGATGATGTTGCTGATGATGTTGCTGATGATGTTGCTGGTGATGTTGCTGATGATGTTGCTGATGATGTTGCTGATGATGACGTGAGACGGTGTGGTATGCCCGGAGGCGGTGTTGTATGCCCGGAGGCGGTGTTGTATGCCCGGAGGCGGTGTGGTATGCCCGGAGGCGGTGTTGTATGCCCGGAGGCGGTGTTGTATGCCCGGAGGCGGTGTGGTATGCCCGGAGGCGGTGTTGTATGCCCGGAGGCGGTGTTGTATGCCCTGAGGCGGTCTGGTATGCCCGGAGGCGGTGTAGTATGCCCGGAGGCGGTGTTGTATGCCCGGAGGCGGTGTGGTATGCCCGGAGGCGGTGTAGTATGCCCGGAGGCGGTGTTGTATGCCCGGAGGCGGTGTGGTATGCCCGGAGGCGGTACAACACCGCCTCCGGGCATGATGATGATAATGATGATGATGATGATGATGATGATGATGATGATGATGTTGCTGATGATGATGTTGCTGATGATGATGTTGCTGATGATGATGTTGTTGATGATGTTGCTGATGATGTTGCTGATGATGTTGCTGATGATGTTGCTGATGATGTTGATGATGATGTTGATGATGATGTTGATGATGATGTTGATGATGATGTTGATGATGATGTTGATAATGATAATGATGATGATGATGATGATGATGATGATGATGATGATGATGATGATGATGATGATGATGATGATGATGATGATGATGATGATGATGATGATGATGATGATGATGATGATGATGATGATGATGATGATGATGATGATGATGATGATGATGATGATGATGATGATGATGATGATGATGATGATGATGTTGCTGATGATGATGTTGCTGATGATGATGTTGCTGATGATGATGTTGTTGATGATGTTGCTGATGATGTTGCTGATGATGTTGCTGATGATGTTGCTGATGATGACGTGAGACGGTGTGGTATGCCCGGAGGCGGTGTTGTATGCCCGGAGGCGGTGTTGTATGCCCGGAGGCGGTGTGGTATGCCCGGAGGCGGTGTTGTATGCCCGGAGGCGGTGTTGTATGCCCGGAGGCGGTGTGGTATGCCCGGAGGCGGTGTTGTATGCCCGGAGGCGGTGTTGTATGCCCTGAGGCGGTCTGGTATGCCCGGAGGCGGTGTAGTATGCCCGGAGGCGGTGTTGTATGCCCGGAGGCGGTGTGGTATGCCCGGAGGCGGTGCAGTATGCCCGGAGGCGGTGTTGTATGCCCGGAGGCGGTGTGGTATGCCCGGAGGCGGTGTAGTATGCCCGGAGGCGGTGTTGTATGCCCGGAGGCGGTGTGGTATGCCCGGAGGCGGTGTAGTATGCCCGGAGGCGGTGTTGTATGCCCGGAGGCGGTGTGGTATGCCAGGAGGCGGTACAACACCGCCTCCGGGCATGATGATGATAATGATGATGATGATGATGATGATGATGATGATGATGATGATGATGATGATGATGATGATGATGATGATGATGATGATGATGATGATGATGATGATGATGATGATGATGATGATGATGATGATGATGATGATGATGATGATGATGATGATGATGATGATGATGATGATGATGATGATGATGATGATGATGATGATGATGATGATGATGATGATGATGATGATGATGATGATGATGATGATGATGATGATGATGATGTTGCTGATGATGATGTTGCTGATGATGATGTTGCTGATGATGATGTTGTTGATGATGTTGCTGATGATGTTGCTGATGATGTTGCTGATTATGTTGCTGATGATGTTGATGATGATGTTGATGATGATGTTGATGATGATGTTGATGATGATGTTGATGATATGTTGATGATGATGTTGATGATGATGTTGCTGATGATGTTGCTGATGATGTTGATGATGATGTTGCTGATGATGTTGCTGATGATGTTGCTGATGATGACGTGAGACGGTGTGGTATGCCCGGAGGCGGTGTTGTATGCCCGGAGGCGGTGTTGTATGCCCGGAGGCGGTGTGGTATGCCCGGAGGCGGTGTTGTATGCCCGGAGGCGGTGTTGTATGCCCGGAGGCGGTGTGGTATGCCCGGAGGCGGTGTAGTATGCCCGGAGGCGGTGATGTATGCCCGGAGGCGGTGTGGTATGCCCGGAGGCGGTGTAGTATGCCCGGAGGCGGTGTTGTATGCCCGGAGGCGGTGTGGTATGCCCGGAGGCGGTGTGGTATGCCCGGAGGCGGTGTAGTTTGCCCGGAGGCGGTGTGGTATGCCCGGAGGCGGTGTGGTATGCCCGGAGGCGGTGTAGTATGCCCGGAGGCGGTGTTGTATGCCCGGAGGCGGTGTGGTATGCCCGGAGGCGGTACAACACCGCCTCCGGGCATGATGATGATGATATTGATGATGATGATGATGATGATGATGATGATGATGATGATGATGATGATGATGATGATGATGATGATGATGATGATGATGATGATGATGATGATGATGATGATGATGATGATGATGATGATGATGATGATGATGTTGCTGATGATGATGTCGCTGATGATGATGTTGCTGATGATGATGTTGTTGATGATGTTGCTGATGATGTTGCTGATGATGTTGCTGATGATGTTGCTGATGATGTTGATGATGATGTTGATGATGATGTTGATGATGATGTTGATGATGATGTTGATGATGATGTTGCTGATGATGTTGCTGATGATGTTGCTGATGATGTTGCTGATGATGTTGCTGGTGATGTTGCTGATGATGTTGCTGATGATGTTGCTGATGATGACGTGAGACGGTGTGGTATGCCCGGAGGCGGTGTTGTATGCCCGGAGGCGGTGTTGTATGCCCGGAGGCGGTGTGGTATGCCCGGAGGCGGTGTTGTATGCCCGGAGGCGGTGTTGTATGCCCGGAGGCGGTGTGGTATGCCCGGAGGCGGTGTTGTATGCCCGGAGGCGGTGTTGTATGCCCTGAGGCGGTCTGGTATGCCCGGAGTCGGTGTAGTATGCCCGGAGGCGGTGTTGTATGCCCGGAGGCGGTGTGGTATGCCCGGAGGCGGTGCAGTATGCCCGGAGGCGTTGTTGTATGCCCGGAGGCGGTGTGGTATGCCCGGAGGCGGTGTAGTATGCCCGGAGGCGGTGTTGTATGCCCGGAGGCGGTGTGGTATGCCCGGAAGCGGTGTAGTATGCCCGGAGGCGGTGTTGTATGCCCGGAGGCGGTGTGGTATGCCCGGAGGCGGTACAACACCGCCTCCGGGCATGATGATGATAATGATGATGATGATGATGATGATGATGATGATGATGATGATGATGATGATGATGATGATGATGATGATGATGATGATGATGATGATGATGATGATGATGATGATGATGATGTTGCTGATGATGATGTTGCTGATGATGATGTTGCTGATGATGATGTTGTTGATGATGTTGCTGATGATGTTGCTGATGATGTTGCTGATGATGTTGCTGATGATGTTGATGATGATGTTGATGATGATGTTGATGATGATGTTGATGATGATGTTGATGATGATGTTGATGATGATAATGATGATGATGATGATGATGATGATGATGATGATGATGATGATGATGATGATGATGATGATGATGATGATGATGATGATGATGATGATGATGATGATGATGATGATGATGATGATGATGATGATGATGATGATGATGATGATGATGATGATGATGATGTTGCTGATGATGATGTTGCTGATGATGATGTTGCTGATGATGATGTTGCTGATGATGATGTTGCTGATGATGATGTTGCTGAGGATGATGTTGCTGATGATGATGTTGCTGATGAGGATGTTGCTGATGATGATGTTGCGGATGATGATGCTGCTGATGATGATGTTGATGATGATGTTGATGATGATGTTGCTGATGATGTTGCTGATGATGTTGCTGATGATGTTGCTGATGATGTTGATGATGATGTTGATGATGATGTTGATGATGATGTTGATGATGATGTTGATGATGATGTTGCTGATGATGTTGCTGATGATGTTGATGATGATGTTGCTGATGATGTTGCTGATGATGTTGCTGATGATGACGTGAGACGGTGTGGTATGCCCGGAGGCGGTGTTGTATGCCCGGAGGCGGTGTTGTATGCCCGGAGGCGGTGTGGTATGCCCGGAGGCGGTGTTGTATGCCCGGAGGCGGTGTTGTATGCCCGGAGGCGGTGTGGTATGCCCGGAGGCGGTGTAGTATGCCCGGAGGCGGTGTTGTATGCCCGGAGGCGGTGTGGTATGCCCGGAGGCGGTGTAGTATGCCCGGAGGCGGTGTTGTATGCCCGGAGGCGGTGTGGTATGCCCGGAGGCGGTGTGGTATGCCCGGAGGCGGTGTAGTTTGCCCGGAGGCGGTGTGGTATGCCCGGAGGCGGTGTGGTATGCCCGGAGGCGGTGTAGTATGCCCGGAGGCGGTGTTGTATGCCCGGAGGCGGTGTGGTATGCCCGGAGGCGGTACAACACCGCCTCCGGGCATGATGATGATGATATTGATGATGATGATGATGATGATGATGATGATGATGATGATGATGATGATGATGATGATGATGATGATGATGATGATGATGATGATGATGATGATGATGATGATGATGATGATGATGATGATGATGATGATGATGATGATGATGATGATGATGATGATGATGATGATGATGATGATGATGATGATGATGATGATGATGATGATGATGATGATGATGATGATGATGATGATGATGTTGCTGATGATGTTGCTGATGATGTTGCTGGTGATGTTGCTGATTATGTTGCTGATGATGTTGCTGATGATGACGTGAGACGGTGTGGTATGCCCGGAGGCGGTGTTGTATGCCTGGAGGCGGTGTTGTATGCCCGGAGGCGGTGTGGTATGCCCGGAGGCGGTGTTGTATGCCCGGAGGCGGTGTTGTATGCCCGGAGGCGGTGTGGTATGCCCGGAGGCGGTGTTGTATGCCCGGAGGCGGTGTTGTATGCCCTGAGGCGGTCTGGTATGCCCGGAGGCGGTGTAGTATGCCCGGAGGCGGTGTTGTATGCCCGGAGGCGGTGTGGTATGCCCGGAGGCGGTGCAGTATGCCCGGAGGCGGTGTTGTATGCCCGGAGGCGGTGTGGTATGCCCGGAGGCGGTGTAGTATGCCCGGAGGCGGTGTTGTATGCCCGGAGGCGGTGTGGTATGCCCGGAGGCGGTGTAGTATGCCCGGAGGCGGTGTTGTATGCCCGGAGGCGGTGTGGTATGCCCGGAGGCGGTACAACACCGCCTCCGGGCATGATGATGATAATGATGATGATGATGATGATGATGATGATGATGATGATGATGATGTTGCTGATGATGTTGCTGATGATGTTGCTGATGATGTTGCTGGTGATGTTGCTGATGATGTTGCTGATGATGTTGCTGATGATGACGTGAGACGGTGTGGTATGCCCGGAGGCGGTGTTGTATGCCCGGAGGCGGTGTTGTATGCCCGGAGGCGGTGTGGTATGCCCGGAGGCGGTGTTGTATGCCCGGAGGCGGTGTTGTATGCCCGGAGGCGGTGTGGTATGCCCGGAGGCGGTGTTGTATGCCCGGAGGCGGTGTTGTATTCCCTGAGGCGGTCTGGTATGCCCGGAGTCGGTGTAGTATGCCCGGAGGCGGTGTTGTATGCCCGGAGGCGGTGTGGTATGCCCGGAGGCGGTGCAGTATGCCCGGAGGCGTTGTTGTATGCCCGGAGGCGGTGTGGTATGCCCGGAGGCGGTGTAGTATGCCCGGAGGCGGTGTTGTATGCCCGGAGGCGGTGTGGTATGCCCGGAAGCGGTGTAGTATGCCCGGAGGCGGTGTTGTATGCCCGGAGGCGGTGTGGTATGCCCGGAGGCGGTACAACACCGCCTCCGGGCATGATGATGATAATGATGATGATGATGATGATGATGATGATGATGATGATGATGATGATGATGATGATGATGATGATGATGATGATGATGATGATGATGATGATGATGATGATGATGATGATGATGATGATGATGATGATGATGATGATGATGATGATGATGATGATGATGATGATGATGTTGCTGATGATGATGTTGCTGATGATGATGTTGCTGATGATGATGTTGTTGATGATGTTGCTGATGATGTTGCTGATGATGTTGCTGATGATGTTGCTGATGATGTTGATGATGATGTTGATGATGATGTTGATGATGATGTTGATGATGATGTTGATGATGATGTTGCTGATGATGTTGCTGATGATGTTGCTGATGATGTTGCTGATGATGTTGCTGATGATGTTGCTGGTGATGTTGCTGATGATGTTGCTGATGATGTTGCTGATGATGACGTGAGACGGTGTGGTATGCCCGGAGGCGGTGTTGTATGCCCGGAGGCGGTGTTGTATGCCCGGAGGCGGTGTGGTATGCCCGGAGGCGGTGTTGTATGCCCGGAGGCGGTGTTGTATGCCCGGAGGCGGTGTGGTATGCCCGGAGGCGGTGTTGTATGCCCGGAGGCGGTGTTGTATGCCCTGAGGCGGATGCCCGGAGGCGGTGTAGTATGCCCGGAGGCGGTGTTGTATGCCCGGAGGCGGTGTGGTATGCCCGGAGGCGGTGTAGTATGCCCGGAGGCGGTGTTGTATGCCCGGAGGCGGTGTGGTATGCCCGGAGGCGGTACAACACCGCCTCCGGGCATGATGATGATAATGATGATGATGATGATGATGATGATGATGATGATGATGATGTTGCTGATGATGATGTTGCTGATGATGATGTTGCTGATGATGATGTTGTTGATGATGTTGCTGATGATGTTGCTGATGATGTTGCTGATGATGTTGCTGATGATGTTGATGATGATGTTGATGATGATGTTGATGATGATGTTGATGATGATGTTGATGATGATGTTGATAATGATAATGATGATGATGATGATGATGATGATGATGATGATGATGATGATGATGATGATGATGATGATGATGATGATGATGATGATGATGATGATGATGATGATGATGATGATGATGATGATGATGATGATGATGATGATGATGATGATGATGATGATGATGATGATGATGATGATGATGATGATGATGTTGCTGATGATGATGTTGCTGATGATGATGTTGCTGATGATGATGTTGTTGATGATGTTGCTGATGATGTTGCTGATGATGTTGCTGATGATGTTGCTGATGATGACGTGAGACGGTGTGGTATGCCCGGAGGCGGTGTTGTATGCCCGGAGGCGGTGTTGTATGCCCGGAGGCGGTGTGGTATGCCCGGAGGCGGTGTTGTATGCCCGGAGGCGGTGTTGTATGCCCGGAGGCGGTGTGGTATGCCCGGAGGCGGTGTTGTATGCCCGGAGGCGGTGTTGTATGCCCTGAGGCGGTCTGGTATGCCCGGAGGCGGTGTAGTATGCCCGGAGGCGGTGTTGTATGCCCGGAGGCGGTGTGGTATGCCCGGAGGCGGTGCAGTATGCCCGGAGGCGGTGTTGTATGCCCGGAGGCGGTGTGGTATGCCCGGAGGCGGTGTAGTATGCCCGGAGGCGGTGTTGTATGCCCGGAGGCGGTGTGGTATGCCCGGAGGCGGTGTAGTATGCCCGGAGGCGGTGTTGTATGCCCGGAGGCGGTGTGGTATGCCCGGAGGCGGTACAACACCGCCTCCGGGCATGATGATGATAATGATGATGATGATGATGATGATGATGATGATGATGATGATGATGTTGCTGATGATGTTGCTGATGATGTTGCTGATGATGTTGCTGGTGATGTTGCTGATGATGTTGCTGATGATGTTGCTGATGATGACGTGAGACGGTGTGGTATGCCCGGAGGCGGTGTTGTATGCCCGGAGGCGGTGTTGTATGCCCGGAGGCGGTGTGGTATGCCCGGAGGCGGTGTTGTATGCCCGGAGGCGGTGTTGTATGCCCGGAGGCGGTGTGGTATGCCCGGAGGCGGTGTTGTATGCCCGGAGGCGGTGTTGTATTCCCTGAGGCGGTCTGGTATGCCCGGAGTCGGTGTAGTATGCCCGGAGGCGGTGTTGTATGCCCGGAGGCGGTGTGGTATGCCCGGAGGCGGTGCAGTATGCCCGGAGGCGTTGTTGTATGCCCGGAGGCGGTGTGGTATGCCCGGAGGCGGTGTAGTATGCCCGGAGGCGGTGTTGTATGCCCGGAGGCGGTGTGGTATGCCCGGAAGCGGTGTAGTATGCCCGGAGGCGGTGTTGTATGCCCGGAGGCGGTGTGGTATGCCCGGAGGCGGTACAACACCGCCTCCGGGCATGATGATGATAATGATGATGATGATGATGATGATGATGATGATGATGATGATGATGATGATGATGATGATGATGATGATGATGATGATGATGATGATGATGATGATGATGATGATGATGATGATGATGATGATGATGATGATGATGATGATGATGATGATGATGATGATGATGATGATGTTGCTGATGATGATGTTGCTGATGATGATGTTGCTGATGATGATGTTGTTGATGATGTTGCTGATGATGTTGCTGATGATGTTGCTGATGATGTTGCTGATGATGTTGATGATGATGTTGATGATGATGTTGATGATGATGTTGATGATGATGTTGATGATGATGTTGCTGATGATGTTGCTGATGATGTTGCTGATGATGTTGCTGATGATGTTGCTGATGATGTTGCTGGTGATGTTGCTGATGATGTTGCTGATGATGTTGCTGATGATGACGTGAGACGGTGTGGTATGCCCGGAGGCGGTGTTGTATGCCCGGAGGCGGTGTTGTATGCCCGGAGGCGGTGTGGTATGCCCGGAGGCGGTGTTGTATGCCCGGAGGCGGTGTTGTATGCCCGGAGGCGGTGTGGTATGCCCGGAGGCGGTGTTGTATGCCCGGAGGCGGTGTTGTATGCCCTGAGGCGGTCTGGTATGCCCGGAGGCGGTGTAGTATGCCCGGAGGCGGTGTTGTATGCCCGGAGGCGGTGTGGTATGCCCGGAGGCGGTGTAGTATGCCCGGAGGCGGTGTTGTATGCCCGGAGGCGGTGTGGTATGCCCGGAGGCGGTACAACACCGCCTCCGGGCATGATGATGATAATGATGATGATGATGATGATGATGATGATGATGATGATGTTGCTGATGATGATGTTGCTGATGATGATGTTGCTGATGATGATGTTGTTGATGATGTTGCTGATGATGTTGCTGATGATGTTGCTGATGATGTTGCTGATGATGTTGATGATGATGTTGATGATGATGTTGATGATGATGTTGATGATGATGTTGATGATGATGTTGATAATGATAATGATGATGATGATGATGATGATGATGATGATGATGATGATGATGATGATGATGATGATGATGATGATGATGATGATGATGATGATGATGATGATGATGATGATGATGATGATGATGATGATGATGATGATGATGATGATGATGATGATGATGATGATGATGATGATGATGATGATGATGATGATGTTGCTGATGATGATGTTGCTGATGATGATGTTGCTGATGATGATGTTGTTGATGATGTTGCTGATGATGTTGCTGATGATGTTGCTGATGATGTTGCTGATGATGACGTGAGACGGTGTGGTATGCCCGGAGGCGGTGTTGTATGCCCGGAGGCGGTGTTGTATGCCCGGAGGCGGTGTGGTATGCCCGGAGGCGGTGTTGTATGCCCGGAGGCGGTGTTGTATGCCCGGAGGCGGTGTGGTATGCCCGGAGGCGGTGTTGTATGCCCGGAGGCGGTGTTGTATGCCCTGAGGCGGTCTGGTATGCCCGGAGGCGGTGTAGTATGCCCGGAGGCGGTGTTGTATGCCCGGAGGCGGTGTGGTATGCCCGGAGGCGGTGCAGTATGCCCGGAGGCGGTGTTGTATGCCCGGAGGCGGTGTGGTATGCCCGGAGGCGGTGTAGTATGCCCGGAGGCGGTGTTGTATGCCCGGAGGCGGTGTGGTATGCCCGGAGGCGGTGTAGTATGCCCGGAGGCGGTGTTGTATGCCCGGAGGCGGTGTGGTATGCCAGGAGGCGGTACAACACCGCCTCCGGGCATGATGATGATAATGATGATGATGATGATGATGATGATGATGATGATGATGATGATGATGATGATGATGATGATGATGATGATGATGATGATGATGATGATGATGATGATGATGATGATGATGATGATGATGATGATGATGATGATGATGATGATGATGATGATGATGATGATGATGATGATGATGATGATGATGATGATGATGATGATGATGATGATGATGATGATGATGATGATGATGATGATGATGATGATGATGATGATGATGATGATGATGATGATGATGTTGCTGATGATGATGTTGCTGATGATGATGTTGCTGATGATGATGTTGTTGATGATGTTGCTGATGATGTTGCTGATGATGTTGCTGATTATGTTGCTGATGATGTTGATGATGATGTTGATGATGATGTTGATGATGATGTTGATGATGATGTTGATGATATGTTGATGATGATGTTGATGATGATGTTGCTGATGATGTTGCTGATGATGTTGATGATGATGTTGCTGATGATGTTGCTGATGATGTTGCTGATGATGACGTGAGACGGTGTGGTATGCCCGGAGGCGGTGTTGTATGCCCGGAGGCGGTGTTGTATGCCCGGAGGCGGTGTGGTATGCCCGGAGGCGGTGTTGTATGCCCGGAGGCGGTGTTGTATGCCCGGAGGCGGTGTGGTATGCCCGGAGGCGGTGTAGTATGCCCGGAGGCGGTGATGTATGCCCGGAGGCGGTGTGGTATGCCCGGAGGCGGTGTAGTATGCCCGGAGGCGGTGTTGTATGCCCGGAGGCGGTGTGGTATGCCCGGAGGCGGTGTGGTATGCCCGGAGGCGGTGTAGTTTGCCCGGAGGCGGTGTGGTATGCCCGGAGGCGGTGTGGTATGCCCGGAGGCGGTGTAGTATGCCCGGAGGCGGTGTTGTATGCCCGGAGGCGGTGTGGTATGCCCGGAGGCGGTACAACACCGCCTCCGGGCATGATGATGATGATATTGATGATGATGATGATGATGATGATGATGATGATGATGATGATGATGATGATGATGATGATGATGATGATGATGATGATGATGATGATGATGATGATGATGATGATGATGATGATGATGATGATGATGATGTTGCTGATGATGATGTCGCTGATGATGATGTTGCTGATGATGATGTTGTTGATGATGTTGCTGATGATGTTGCTGATGATGTTGCTGATGATGTTGCTGATGATGTTGATGATGATGTTGATGATGATGTTGATGATGATGTTGATGATGATGTTGATGATGATGTTGCTGATGATGTTGCTGATGATGTTGCTGATGATGTTGCTGATGATGTTGCTGGTGATGTTGCTGATGATGTTGCTGATGATGTTGCTGATGATGACGTGAGACGGTGTGGTATGCCCGGAGGCGGTGTTGTATGCCCGGAGGCGGTGTTGTATGCCCGGAGGCGGTGTGGTATGCCCGGAGGCGGTGTTGTATGCCCGGAGGCGGTGTTGTATGCCCGGAGGCGGTGTGGTATGCCCGGAGGCGGTGTTGTATGCCCGGAGGCGGTGTTGTATGCCCTGAGGCGGTCTGGTATGCCCGGAGTCGGTGTAGTATGCCCGGAGGCGGTGTTGTATGCCCGGAGGCGGTGTGGTATGCCCGGAGGCGGTGCAGTATGCCCGGAGGCGTTGTTGTATGCCCGGAGGCGGTGTGGTATGCCCGGAGGCGGTGTAGTATGCCCGGAGGCGGTGTTGTATGCCCGGAGGCGGTGTGGTATGCCCGGAAGCGGTGTAGTATGCCCGGAGGCGGTGTTGTATGCCCGGAGGCGGTGTGGTATGCCCGGAGGCGGTACAACACCGCCTCCGGGCATGATGATGATAATGATGATGATGATGATGATGATGATGATGATGATGATGATGATGATGATGATGATGATGATGATGATGATGATGATGATGATGATGATGATGATGATGATGATGATGATGATGATGTTGCTGATGATGATGTTGCTGATGATGATGTTGCTGATGATGATGTTGTTGATGATGTTGCTGATGATGTTGCTGATGATGTTGCTGATGATGTTGCTGATGATGTTGATGATGATGTTGATGATGATGTTGATGATGATGTTGATGATGATGTTGATGATGATGTTGATGATGATAATGATGATGATGATGATGATGATGATGATGATGATGATGATGATGATGATGATGATGATGATGATGATGATGATGATGATGATGATGATGATGATGATGATGATGATGATGATGATGATGATGATGATGATGATGATGATGATGATGATGATGATGTTGCTGATGATGATGTTGCTGATGATGATGTTGCTGATGATGATGTTGCTGATGATGATGTTGCTGATGATGATGTTGCTGAGGATGATGTTGCTGATGATGATGTTGCTGATGAGGATGTTGCTGATGATGATGTTGCGGATGATGATGTTGCTGATGATGATGTTGATGATGATGTTGATGATGATGTTGCTGATGATGTTGCTGATGATGTTGCTGATGATGTTGCTGATGATGTTGATGATGATGTTGATGATGATGTTGATGATGATGTTGATGATGATGTTGATGATGATGTTGCTGATGATGTTGCTGATGATGTTGATGATGATGTTGCTGATGATGTTGCTGATGATGTTGCTGATGATGACGTGAGACGGTGTGGTATGCCCGGAGGCGGTGTTGTATGCCCGGAGGCGGTGTTGTATGCCCGGAGGCGGTGTGGTATGCCCGGAGGCGGTGTTGTATGCCCGGAGGCGGTGTTGTATGCCCGGAGGCGGTGTGGTATGCCCGGAGGCGGTGTAGTATGCCCGGAGGCGGTGTTGTATGCCCGGAGGCGGTGTGGTATGCCCGGAGGCGGTGTAGTATGCCCGGAGGCGGTGTTGTATGCCCGGAGGCGGTGTGGTATGCCCGGAGGCGGTGTGGTATGCCCGGAGGCGGTGTAGTTTGCCCGGAGGCGGTGTGGTATGCCCGGAGGCGGTGTGGTATGCCCGGAGGCGGTGTAGTATGCCCGGAGGCGGTGTTGTATGCCCGGAGGCGGTGTGGTATGCCCGGAGGCGGTACAACACCGCCTCCGGGCATGATGATGATGATATTGATGATGATGATGATGATGATGATGATGATGATGATGATGATGATGATGATGATGATGATGATGATGATGATGATGATGATGATGATGATGATGATGATGATGATGATGATGATGATGATGATGATGATGATGATGATGATGATGATGATGATGATGATGATGATGATGATGATGATGATGATGATGATGATGATGATGATGATGATGATGATGATGATGTTGCTGATGATGTTGCTGATGATGTTGCTGGTGATGTTGCTGATGATGTTGCTGATGATGTTGCTGATGATGACGTGAGACGGTGTGGTATGCCCGGAGGCGGTGTTGTATGCCTGGAGGCGGTGTTGTATGCCCGGAGGCGGTGTGGTATGCCCGGAGGCGGTGTTGTATGCCCGGAGGCGGTGTTGTATGCCCGGAGGCGGTGTGGTATGCCCGGAGGCGGTGTTGTATGCCCGGAGGCGGTGTTGTATGCCCTGAGGCGGTCTGGTATGCCCGGAGGCGGTGTAGTATGCCCGGAGGCGGTGTT
>JAXIVJ010000613.1:90000-92500 GCA_036785665.1 Chirona hameri
CGGTGTTGTATGCCCGGAGGCGGTGTGGTATGCCCGGAGGCGGTGTTGTATGACCGGAGGCGGTGTTGTATGCCCGGAGGCGGTGTGGTATGCCCGGAGGCGGTGTTGTATGCCCGGAGGCGGTGTTGTATGCCCTGAGGCGGTCTGGTATGCCCGGAGGCGGTGTAGTATGCCCGGAGGCGGTGTTGTATGCCCGGAGGCGGTGTGGTATGCCCGGAGGCGGTGCAGTATGCCCGGAGGCGGTGTTGTATGCCCGGAGGCGGTGTGGTATGCCCGGAGGCGGTGTAGTATGCCCGGAGGCGGTGTTGTATGCCCGGAGGCGGTGTGGTATGCCCGGAGGCGGTGTAGTATGCCCGGAGGCGGTGTTGTATGCCCGGAGGCGGTGTGGTATGCCCGGAGGCGGTACCACACCGCCTCCGGGCATGATGATGATAATGATGATGATGATGATGATGATGATGATGATGATGATGATGATGATGATGATGATGATGATGATGATGATGATGATGATGATGATGATGATGATGATGATGATGATGATGATGATGATGATGATGATGATGATGATGATGATGATGATGATGATGATGATGATGATGATGATGATGATGATGATGATGATGATGATGTTGCTGATGATGATGATGATGATGATGATGATGATGATGATGATGTTGCTGATGATGTTGCTGATGATGTTGCTGGTGATGTTGCTGATGATGTTGCTGATGATGTTGCTGATGATGACGTGAGACGGTGTGGTATGCCCGGAGGCGGTGTTGTATGCCTGGAGGCGGTGTTGTATGCCCGGAGGCGGTGTGGTATGCCCGGAGGCGGTGTTGTATGCCCGGAGGCGGTGTTGTATGCCCGGAGGCGGTGTGGTATGCCCGGAGGCGGTGTTGTATGCCCGGAGGCGGTGTTGTATGCCCTGAGGCGGTCTGGTATGCCCGGAGGCGGTGTAGTATGCCCGGAGGCGGTGTTGTATGCCCGGAGGCGGTGTGGTATGCCCGGAGGCGGTGCAGTATGCCCGGAGGCGGTGTTGTATGCCCGGAGGCGGTGTGGTATGCCCGGAGGCGGTGTAGTATGCCCGGAGGCGGTGTTGTATGCCCGGAGGCGGTGTGGTATGCCCGGAGGCGGTGTAGTATGCCCGGAGGCGGTGTTGTATGCCCGGAGGCGGTGTGGTATGCCCGGAGGCGGTACAACACCGCCTCCGGGCATGATGATGATAATGATGATGATGATGATGATGATGATGATGATGATGATGATGATGTTGCTGATGATGTTGCTGATGATGTTGCTGATGATGTTGCTGGTGATGTTGCTGATGATGTTGCTGATGATGTTGCTGATGATGACGTGAGACGGTGTGGTATGCCCGGAGGCGGTGTTGTATGCCCGGAGGCGGTGTTGTATGCCCGGAGGCGGTGTGGTATGCCCGGAGGCGGTGTTGTATGCCCGGAGGCGGTGTTGTATGCCCGGAGGCGGTGTGGTATGCCCGGAGGCGGTGTTGTATGCCCGGAGGCGGTGTTGTATTCCCTGAGGCGGTCTGGTATGCCCGGAGTCGGTGTAGTATGCCCGGAGGCGGTGTTGTATGCCCGGAGGCGGTGTGGTATGCCCGGAGGCGGTGCAGTATGCCCGGAGGCGTTGTTGTATGCCCGGAGGCGGTGTGGTATGCCCGGAGGCGGTGTAGTATGCCCGGAGGCGGTGTTGTATGCCCGGAGGCGGTGTGGTATGCCCGGAAGCGGTGTAGTATGCCCGGAGGCGGTGTTGTATGCCCGGAGGCGGTGTGGTATGCCCGGAGGCGGTACAACACCGCCTCCGGGCATGATGATGATAATGATGATGATGATGATGATGATGATGATGATGATGATGATGATGATGATGATGATGATGATGATGATGATGATGATGATGATGATGATGATGATGATGATGATGATGATGATGATGATGATGATGATGATGATGATGATGATGATGATGATGATGATGTTGCTGATGATGATGTTGCTGATGATGATGTTGCTGATGATGATGTTGTTGATGATGTTGCTGATGATGTTGCTGATGATGTTGCTGATGATGTTGCTGATGATGTTGATGATGATGTTGATGATGATGTTGATGATGATGTTGATGATGATGTTGATGATGATGTTGCTGATGATGTTGCTGATGATGTTGCTGATGATGTTGCTGATGATGTTGCTGATGATGTTGCTGGTGATGTTGCTGATGATGTTGCTGATGATGTTGCTGATGATGACGTGAGACGGTGTGGTATGCCCGGAGGCGGTGTTGTATGCCCGGAGGCGGTGTTGTATGCCCGGAGGCGGTGTGGTATGCCCGGAGGCGGTGTTGTATGCCCGGAGGCGGTGTTGTATGCCCGGAGGCGGTGTGGTATGCCCGGAGGCGGTGTTGTATGCCCGGAGGCGGTGTTGTATGCCCTGAGGCGGTCTGGTATGCCCGGAGGCGGTGTAGTATGCCCGGA
>JAXIVJ010000613.1:102500-110000 GCA_036785665.1 Chirona hameri
TATGACCGGAGGCGGTGTTGTATGCCCGGAGGCGGTGTGGTATGCCCGGAGGCGGTGTTGTATGCCCGGAGGCGGTGTTGTATGCCCTGAGGCGGTCTGGTATGCCCGGAGGCGGTGTAGTATGCCCGGAGGCGGTGTTGTATGCCCGGAGGCGGTGTGGTATGCCCGGAGGCGGTGCAGTATGCCCGGAGGCGGTGTTGTATGCCCGGAGGCGGTGTGGTATGCCCGGAGGCGGTGTAGTATGCCCGGAGGCGGTGTTGTATGCCCGGAGGCGGTGTGGTATGCCCGGAGGCGGTGTAGTATGCCCGGAGGCGGTGTTGTATGCCCGGAGGCGGTGTGGTATGCCCGGAGGCGGTACCACACCGCCTCCGGGCATGATGATGATAATGATGATGATGATGATGATGATGATGATGATGATGATGATGATGATGATGATGATGATGATGATGATGATGATGATGATGATGATGATGATGATGATGATGATGATGATGATGATGATGATGATGATGATGATGATGATGATGATGATGATGATGATGATGATGATGATGATGATGATGATGATGATGATGATGATGATGATGATGATGATGTTGCTGATGATGATGTTGCTGATGATGATGTTGCTGATGATGATGTTGTTGATGATGTTGCTGATGATGTTGCTGATGATGTTGCTGATGATGTTGCTGATGATGTTGATGATGATGTTGATGATGATGTTGATGATGATGTTGATGATGATGTTGATGATATGTTGATGATGATGTTGATGATGATGTTGATGATGATGTTGATGTTGATGATGATGTTAATGATGATGTTGATGATGATGTTGCTGATGATGTTGCTGATGATGTTGCTGATGATGTTGCTGATGATGTTGCTGGTGATGTTGCTGATGATGTTGCTGATGATGTTGCTGATGATGTTGCTGATGATGACGTGAGACGGTGTGGTATGCCCGTTTGCGGTGTTGTATGCCCGGAGGCGGTGTTGTATGCCCGGAGGCGGTGTGGTATGCCCGGAGGCGGTGTTGTATGCCCGGAGGCGGTGTTGTATGCCCGGAGGCGGTGTGGTATGCCCGGAGGCGGTGTAGTATGCCCGGAGGCGGTGTTGTATGCCCGGAGGCGGTGTGGTATGCCCGGAGGCGGTGTAGTATGCCCGGAGGCGGTGTTGTATGCCCGGAGGCGGTGTGGTATGCCCGGAGGCGGTACAACACCGCCTCCGGGCATGATGATGATAATGATGATGATGATGATGATGATGATGATGATGATGATGATGATGATGATGATGATGATGATGATGATGATGATGATGATGATGATGATGATGATGATGATGATGATGATGATGATGATGATGATGATGATGATGATGATGATGATGATGATGATGATGATGATGATGATGATGATGATGATGATGATGATGATGATGATGTTGCTGATGATGATGTTGCTGATGATGATGTTGCTGATGATGATGTTGTTGATGATGTTGCTGATGATGTTGCTGATGATGTTGCTGATGATGTTGCTGATGATGTTGATGATGATGTTGATGATGATGTTGATGATGATGTTGATGATGATGTTGATGATGATGTTGATGATGATAATGATGATGATGATGATGATGATGATGATGATGATGATGATGATGATGATGATGATGATGATGATGATGATGATGATGATGATGATGATGATGATGATGATGATGATGATGATGATGATGATGATGATGATGATGATGATGATGATGATGATGATGATGATGATGATGATGATGATGATGATGATGATGATGATGATGATGATGATGATGATGATGATGATGTTGCTGATGATGATGTTGCTGATGATGATGTTGCTGATGATGATGTTGCTGATGATGATGTTGCTGATGATGATGTTGCTGAGGATGATGTTGCTGATGATGATGTTGCTGATGAGGATGTTGCTGATGATGATGTTGCGGATGATGATGTTGCTGATGATGATGTTGATGATGATGTTGATGATGATGTTGCTGATGATGTTGCTGATGATGTTGCTGATGATGTTGCTGATGATGTTGATGATGATGTTGATGATGATGTTGATGATGATGTTGATGATGATGTTGATGATGATGTTGCTGATGATGTTGCTGATGATGTTGATGATGATGTTGCTGATGATGTTGCTGATGATGTTGCTGATGATGACGTGAGACGGTGTGGTATGCCCGGAGGCGGTGTTGTATGCCCGGAGGCGGTGTTGTATGCCCGGAGGCGGTGTGGTATGCCCGGAGGCGGTGTTGTATGCCCGGAGGCGGTGTTGTATGCCCGGAGGCGGTGTGGTATGCCCGGAGGCGGTGTAGTATGCCCGGAGGCGGTGTTGTATGCCCGGAGGCGGTGTGGTATGCCCGGAGGCGGTGTAGTATGCCCGGAGGCGGTGTTGTATGCCCGGAGGCGGTGTGGTATGCCCGGAGGCGGTGTGGTATGCCCGGAGGCGGTGTAGTTTGCCCGGAGGCGGTGTGGTATGCCCGGAGGCGGTGTGGTATGCCCGGAGGCGGTGTAGTATGCCCGGAGGCGGTGTTGTATGCCCGGAGGCGGTGTGGTATGCCCGGAGGCGGTACAACACCGCCTCCGGGCATGATGATGATGATATTGATGATGATGATGATGATGATGATGATGATGATGATGATGATGATGATGATGATGATGATGATGATGATGATGATGATGATGATGATGATGATGATGATGATGATGATGATGATGATGATGATGATGATGATGATGATGATGATGATGATGATGATGATGATGATGATGATGATGATGATGATGATGATGATGATGATGATGATGATGATGTTGCTGATGATGTTGCTGATGATGTTGCTGGTGATGTTGCTGATGATGTTGCTGATGATGTTGCTGATGATGACGTGAGACGGTGTGGTATGCCCGGAGGCGGTGTTGTATGCCCGGAGGCGGTGTTGTATGCCCGGAGGCGGTGTGGTATGCCCGGAGGCGGTGTTGTATGCCCGGAGGCGGTGTTGTATGCCCGGAGGCGGTGTGGTATGCCCGGAGGCGGTGTTGTATGCCCGGAGGCGGTGTTGTATGCCCTGAGGCGGTCTGGTATGCCCGGAGGCGGTGTAGTATGCCCGGAGGCGGTGTTGTATGCCCGGAGGCGGTGTGGTATGCCCGGAGGCGGTGCAGTATGCCCGGAGGCGGTGTTGTATGCCCGGAGGCGGTGTGGTATGCCCGGAGGCGGTGCAGTATGCCCGGAGGCGGTGTTGTATGCCCGGAGGCGGTGTGGTATGCCCGGAGGCGGTGTAGTATGCCCGGAGGCGGTGTTGTATGCCCGGAGGCGGTGTGGTATGCCCGGAGGCGGTGTAGTATGCCCGGAGGCGGTGTTGTATGCCCGGAGGCGGTGTGGTATGCCCGGAGGCGGTACCACACCGCCTCCGGGCATGATGATGATAATGATGATGATGATGATGATGATGATGATGATGATGATGATGATGATGATGATGATGATGATGATGATGATGATGATGATGATGATGATGATGATGATGATGATGATGATGATGATGATGATGATGATGATGATGATGATGATGATGATGATGATGATGATGATGATGATGATGATGATGATGATGATGATGATGATGATGATGATGATGTTGCTGATGATGATGTTGCTGATGATGATGTTGCTGATGATGATGTTGTTGATGATGTTGCTGATGATGTTGCTGATGATGTTGCTGATGATGTTGCTGATGATGTTGATGATGATGTTGATGATGATGTTGATGATGATGTTGATGATGATGTTGATGATATGTTGATGATGATGTTGATGATGATGTTGATGATGATGTTGATGTTGATGATGATGTTAATGATGATGTTGATGATGATGTTGCTGATGATGTTGCTGATGATGTTGCTGATGATGTTGCTGATGATGTTGCTGGTGATGTTGCTGATGATGTTGCTGATGATGTTGCTGATGATGTTGCTGATGATGACGTGAGACGGTGTGGTATGCCCGTTTGCGGTGTTGTATGCCCGGAGGCGGTGTTGTATGCCCGGAGGCGGTGTGGTATGCCCGGAGGCGGTGTTGTATGCCCGGAGGCGGTGTTGTATGCCCGGAGGCGGTGTGGTATGCCCGGAGGCGGTGTAGTATGCCCGGAGGCGGTGTTGTATGCCCGGAGGCGGTGTGGTATGCCCGGAGGCGGTGTAGTATGCCCGGAGGCGGTGTTGTATGCCCGGAGGCGGTGTGGTATGCCCGGAGGCGGTACAACACCGCCTCCGGGCATGATGATGATAATGATGATGATGATGATGATGATGATGATGATGATGATGATGATGATGATGATGATGATGATGATGATGATGATGATGATGATGATGATGATGATGATGATGATGATGATGATGATGATGATGATGATGATGATGATGATGATGATGATGATGATGATGATGATGATGATGATGATGTTGCTGATGATGATGTTGCTGATGATGATGTTGCTGATGATGATGTTGTTGATGATGTTGCTGATGATGTTGCTGATGATGTTGCTGATGATGTTGCTGATGATGTTGATGATGATGTTGATGATGATGTTGATGATGATGTTGATGATGATGTTGATGATGATGTTGATGATGATAATGATGATGATGATGATGATGATGATGATGATGATGATGATGATGATGATGATGATGATGATGATGATGATGATGATGATGATGATGATGATGATGATGATGATGATGATGATGATGATGATGATGATGATGATGATGATGATGATGATGATGATGATGATGATGATGATGATGATGATGATGATGATGATGATGATGATGATGATGATGTTGCTGATGATGATGTTGCTGATGATGATGTTGCTGATGATGATGTTGCTGATGATGATGTTGCTGATGATGATGTTGCTGAGGATGATGTTGCTGATGATGATGTTGCTGATGAGGATGTTGCTGATGATGATGTTGCGGATGATGATGTTGCTGATGATGATGTTGATGATGATGTTGATGATGATGTTGCTGATGATGTTGCTGATGATGTTGCTGATGATGTTGCTGATGATGTTGATGATGATGTTGATGATGATGTTGATGATGATGTTGATGATGATGTTGATGATGATGTTGCTGATGATGTTGCTGATGATGTTGATGATGATGTTGCTGATGATGTTGCTGATGATGTTGCTGATGATGACGTGAGACGGTGTGGTATGCCCGGAGGCGGTGTTGTATGCCCGGAGGCGGTGTTGTATGCCCGGAGGCGGTGTGGTATGCCCGGAGGCGGTGTTGTATGCCCGGAGGCGGTGTTGTATGCCCGGAGGCGGTGTGGTATGCCCGGAGGCGGTGTAGTATGCCCGGAGGCGGTGTTGTATGCCCGGAGGCGGTGTGGTATGCCCGGAGGCGGTGTAGTATGCCCGGAGGCGGTGTTGTATGCCCGGAGGCGGTGTGGTATGCCCGGAGGCGGTGTGGTATGCCCGGAGGCGGTGTAGTTTGCCCGGAGGCGGTGTGGTATGCCCGGAGGCGGTGTGGTATGCCCGGAGGCGGTGTAGTATGCCCGGAGGCGGTGTTGTATGCCCGGAGGCGGTGTGGTATGCCCGGAGGCGGTACAACACCGCCTCCGGGCATGATGATGATGATATTGATGATGATGATGATGATGATGATGATGATGATGATGATGATGATGATGATGATGATGATGATGATGATGATGATGATGATGATGATGATGATGATGATGATGATGATGATGATGATGATGATGATGATGATGATGATGATGATGATGATGATGATGATGATGATGATGATGATGATGATGATGATGATGATGATGATGATGATGATGTTGCTGATGATGTTGCTGATGATGTTGCTGGTGATGTTGCTGATGATGTTGCTGATGATGTTGCTGATGATGACGTGAGACGGTGTGGTATGCCCGGAGGCGGTGTTGTATGCCCGGAGGCGGTGTTGTATGCCCGGAGGCGGTGTGGTATGCCCGGAGGCGGTGTTGTATGCCCGGAGGCGGTGTTGTATGCCCGGAGGCGGTGTGGTATGCCCGGAGGCGGTGTTGTATGCCCGGAGGCGGTGTTGTATGCCCTGAGGCGGTCTGGTATGCCCGGAGGCGGTGTAGTATGCCCGGAGGCGGTGTTGTATGCCCGGAGGCGGTGTGGTATGCCCGGAGGCGGTGCAGTATGCCCGGAGGCGGTGTTGTATGCCCGGAGGCGGTGTGGTATGCCCGGAGGCGGTGTAGTATGCCCGGAGGCGGTGTTGTATGCCCGGAGGCGGTGTGGTATGCCCGGAGGCGGTGTAGTATGCCCGGAGGCGGTGTTGTATGCCCGGAGGCGGTGTGGTATGCCCGGAGGCGGTACAACACCGCCTCCGGGCATGATGATGATAATGATGATGATGATGATGATGATGATGATGATGATGATGATGATGATGATGATGATGATGATGATGATGATGATGATGATGATGATGATGATGATGATGATGATGATGATGATGATGATGATGATGATGATGATGATGATGATGATGATGATGATGATGATGATGATGATGATGTTGCTGATGATGATGTCGCTGATGATGATGTTGCTGATGATGATGTTGTTGATGATGTTGTTGATGATGTTGCTGATGATGTTGCTGATGATGTTGCTGATGATGTTGCTGATGATGTTGATGATGATGTTGATGATGATGTTGATGATGATGTTGATGATGATGTTGATGATGATGTTGCTGATGATGTTGCTGATGATGTTGCTGATGATGTTGCTGATGATGTTGCTGATGATGTTGCTGGTGATGTTGCTGATGATGTTGCTGATGATGTTGCTGATGATGACGTGAGACGGTGTGGTATGCCCGGAGGCGGTGTTGTATGCCCGGAGGCGGTGTTGTATGCCCGGAGGCGGTGTGGTATGCCCGGAGGCGGTGTTGTATGCCCGGAGGCGGTGTTGTATGCCCGGAGGCGGTGTGGTATGCCCGGAGGCGGTGTTGTATGCCCGGAGGCGGTGTTGTATGCCCTGAGGCGGTCTGGTATGCCCGGAGGCGGTGTTGTATGCCCGGAGGCAGTGTGGTATGCCCGGAGGCGGTGTAGTATGCCCGGAGGCGGTGTTGTATGCCCGGAGGCGGTGTGGTATGCCCGGAGGCGGTACAACACCGCCTCCGGGCATGATGATGATAATGATGATGATGATGATGATGATGATGATGATGATGATGATGATGATGATGATGATGATGATGATGATGATGATGATGATGATGATGATGATGATGATGATGATGATGATGATGATGATGATGATGATGATGATGATGATGATGATGATGATGATGATGATGATGATGATGATGATGATGATGATGATGATGATGATGATGAT
>JAXIVJ010000613.1:122500-127500 GCA_036785665.1 Chirona hameri
CGGAGGCGGTGTGGTATGCCCGGAGGCGGTGTAGTATGCCCGGAGGCGGTGTTGTATGCCCGGAGGCGGTGTGGTATGCCCGGAGGCGGTGTAGTATGCCCGGAGGCGGTGTTGTATGCCCGGAGGCGGTGTGGTATGCCCGGAGGCGGTACCACACCGCCTCCGGGCATGATGATGATAATGATGATGATGATGATGATGATGATGATGATGATGATGATGATGATGATGATGATGATGATGATGATGATGATGATGATGATGATGATGATGATGATGATGATGATGATGATGATGATGATGATGATGATGATGATGATGATGATGATGATGATGATGATGATGATGATGATGATGATGATGATGATGATGTTGCTGATGATGATGTTGCTGATGATGATGTTGCTGATGATGATGTTGTTGATGATGTTGCTGATGATGTTGCTGATGATGTTGCTGATGATGTTGCTGATGATGTTGATGATGATGTTGATGATGATGTTGATGATGATGTTGATGATGATGTTGATGATATGTTGATGATGATGTTGATGATGATGTTGATGATGATGTTGATGTTGATGATGATGTTAATGATGATGTTGATGATGATGTTGCTGATGATGTTGCTGATGATGTTGCTGATGATGTTGCTGATGATGTTGCTGGTGATGTTGCTGATGATGTTGCTGATGATGTTGCTGATGATGTTGCTGATGATGACGTGAGACGGTGTGGTATGCCCGTTTGCGGTGTTGTATGCCCGGAGGCGGTGTTGTATGCCCGGAGGCGGTGTGGTATGCCCGGAGGCGGTGTTGTATGCCCGGAGGCGGTGTTGTATGCCCGGAGGCGGTGTGGTATGCCCGGAGGCGGTGTAGTATGCCCGGAGGCGGTGTTGTATGCCCGGAGGCGGTGTGGTATGCCCGGAGGCGGTGTAGTATGCCCGGAGGCGGTGTTGTATGCCCGGAGGCGGTGTGGTATGCCCGGAGGCGGTACAACACCGCCTCCGGGCATGATGATGATAATGATGATGATGATGATGATGATGATGATGATGATGATGATGATGATGATGATGATGATGATGATGATGATGATGATGATGATGATGATGATGATGATGATGATGATGATGATGATGATGATGATGATGATGATGATGATGATGATGATGATGATGATGATGATGATGATGATGATGATGATGATGATGATGATGATGATGTTGCTGATGATGATGTTGCTGATGATGATGTTGCTGATGATGATGTTGTTGATGATGTTGCTGATGATGTTGCTGATGATGTTGCTGATGATGTTGCTGATGATGTTGATGATGATGTTGATGATGATGTTGATGATGATGTTGATGATGATGTTGATGATGATGTTGATGATGATAATGATGATGATGATGATGATGATGATGATGATGATGATGATGATGATGATGATGATGATGATGATGATGATGATGATGATGATGATGATGATGATGATGATGATGATGATGATGATGATGATGATGATGATGATGATGATGATGATGATGATGATGATGATGATGATGATGATGATGATGATGATGATGATGATGATGATGATGATGATGTTGCTGATGATGATGTTGCTGATGATGATGTTGCTGATGATGATGTTGCTGATGATGATGTTGCTGATGATGATGTTGCTGAGGATGATGTTGCTGATGATGATGTTGCTGATGAGGATGTTGCTGATGATGATGTTGCGGATGATGATGTTGCTGATGATGATGTTGATGATGATGTTGATGATGATGTTGCTGATGATGTTGCTGATGATGTTGCTGATGATGTTGCTGATGATGTTGATGATGATGTTGATGATGATGTTGATGATGATGTTGATGATGATGTTGATGATGTTGCTGATGATGTTGCTGATGATGTTGATGATGATGTTGCTGATGATGTTGCTGATGATGTTGCTGATGATGACGTGAGACGGTGTGGTATGCCCGGAGGCGGTGTTGTATGCCCGGAGGCGGTGTTGTATGCCCGGAGGCGGTGTGGTATGCCCGGAGGCGGTGTTGTATGCCCGGAGGCGGTGTTGTATGCCCGGAGGCGGTGTGGTATGCCCGGAGGCGGTGTAGTATGCCCGGAGGCGGTGTTGTATGCCCGGAGGCGGTGTGGTATGCCCGGAGGCGGTGTAGTATGCCCGGAGGCGGTGTTGTATGCCCGGAGGCGGTGTGGTATGCCCGGAGGCGGTGTGGTATGCCCGGAGGCGGTGTAGTTTGCCCGGAGGCGGTGTGGTATGCCCGGAGGCGGTGTGGTATGCCCGGAGGCGGTGTAGTATGCCCGGAGGCGGTGTTGTATGCCCGGAGGCGGTGTGGTATGCCCGGAGGCGGTACAACACCGCCTCCGGGCATGATGATGATGATATTGATGATGATGATGATGATGATGATGATGATGATGATGATGATGATGATGATGATGATGATGATGATGATGATGATGATGATGATGATGATGATGATGATGATGATGATGATGATGATGATGATGATGATGATGATGATGATGATGATGATGATGATGATGATGATGATGATGATGATGATGATGATGATGATGATGATGATGATGATGTTGCTGATGATGTTGCTGATGATGTTGCTGGTGATGTTGCTGATGATGTTGCTGATGATGTTGCTGATGATGACGTGAGACGGTGTGGTATGCCCGGAGGCGGTGTTGTATGCCCGGAGGCGGTGTTGTATGCCCGGAGGCGGTGTGGTATGCCCGGAGGCGGTGTTGTATGCCCGGAGGCGGTGTTGTATGCCCGGAGGCGGTGTGGTATGCCCGGAGGCGGTGTTGTATGCCCGGAGGCGGTGTTGTATGCCCTGAGGCGGTCTGGTATGCCCGGAGGCGGTGTAGTATGCCCGGAGGCGGTGTTGTATGCCCGGAGGCGGTGTGGTATGCCCGGAGGCGGTGCAGTATGCCCGGAGGCGGTGTTGTATGCCCGGAGGCGGTGTGGTATGCCCGGAGGCGGTGTAGTATGCCCGGAGGCGGTGTTGTATGCCCGGAGGCGGTGTGGTATGCCCGGAGGCGGTGTAGTATGCCCGGAGGCGGTGTTGTATGCCCGGAGGCGGTGTGGTATGCCCGGAGGCGGTACAACACCGCCTCCGGGCATGATGATGATAATGATGATGATGATGATGATGATGATGATGATGATGATGATGATGATGATGATGATGATGATGATGATGATGATGATGATGATGATGATGATGATGATGATGATGATGATGATGATGATGATGATGATGATGATGATGATGATGATGATGATGATGATGATGATGATGATGATGTTGCTGATGATGATGTCGCTGATGATGATGTTGCTGATGATGATGTTGTTGATGATGTTGTTGATGATGTTGCTGATGATGTTGCTGATGATGTTGCTGATGATGTTGCTGATGATGTTGATGATGATGTTGATGATGATGTTGATGATGATGTTGATGATGATGTTGATGATGATGTTGCTGATGATGTTGCTGATGATGTTGCTGATGATGTTGCTGATGATGTTGCTGATGATGTTGCTGGTGATGTTGCTGATGATGTTGCTGATGATGTTGCTGATGATGACGTGAGACGGTGTGGTATGCCCGGAGGCGGTGTTGTATGCCCGGAGGCGGTGTTGTATGCCCGGAGGCGGTGTGGTATGCCCGGAGGCGGTGTTGTATGCCCGGAGGCGGTGTTGTATGCCCGGAGGCGGTGTGGTATGCCCGGAGGCGGTGTTGTATGCCCGGAGGCGGTGTTGTATGCCCTGAGGCGGTCTGGTATGCCCGGAGGCGGTGTTGTATGCCCGGAGGCAGTGTGGTATGCCCGGAGGCGGTGTAGTATGCCCGGAGGCGGTGTTGTATGCCCGGAGGCGGTGTGGTATGCCCGGAGGCGGTACAACACCGCCTCCGGGCATGATGATGATAATGATGATGATGATGATGATGATGATGATGATGATGATGATGATGATGATGATGATGATGATGATGATGATGATGATGATGATGATGATGATGATGATGATGATGATGATGATGATGATGATGATGATGATGATGATGATGATGATGATGATGATGATGATGATGATGATGATGATGATGATGATGATGATGATGATGATGATGATGATGATGATGATGATGATGATGATGATGATGATGATGATGATGATGATGATGATGATGATGATGATGATGATGATGTTGCTGATGATGATGTTGCTGATGATGATGTTGCTGATGATGATGTTGTTGATGATGTTGCTGATGATGTTGCTGATGATGTTGCTGATGATGTTGCTGATGATGTTGATGATGATGTTGATGATGATGTTGATGATGATGTTGATGATGATGTTGATGATGATGTTGATGATGATAATGATGATGATGATGATGATGATGATGATGATGATGATGATGATGATGATGATGATGATGATGATGATGATGATGATGATGATGATGATGATGATGATGATGATGATGATGATGATGATGATGATGATGATGATGATGATGATGATGATGATGATGATGATGATGATGATGATGATGATGATGATGATGTTGCTGATGATGATGTTGCTGATGATGATGTTGCTGATGATGATGTTGTTGATGATGTTGCTGATGATGTTGCTGATGATGTTGCTGATGATGTTGCTGATGATGACGTGAGACGGTGTGGTATGCCCGGAGGCGGTGTTGTATGCCCGGAGGCGGTGTTGTATGCCCGGAGGCGGTGTGGTATGCCCGGAGGCGGTGTTGTATGCCCGAAGGCGGTGTTGTATGCCCGGAGGCGGTGTGGTATGCCCGGAGGCGGTGTTGTATGCCCGGAGGCGGTGTTGTATGCCCTGAGGCGGTCTGGTATGCCCGGAGGCGGTGTAGTATGCCCGGAGGCGGTGTTGTATGCCCGGAGGCGGTGTGGTAT
>JAXIVJ010000613.1:132500-142500 GCA_036785665.1 Chirona hameri
GCGGTGTGGTATGCCCGGAGGCGGTGCAGTATGCCCGGAGGCGGTGTTGTATGCCCGGAGGCGGTGTGGTATGCCCGGAGGCGGTGTAGTATGCCCGGAGGCGGTGTTGTATGCCCGGAGGCGGTGTGGTATGCCCGGAGGCGGTGTAGTATGCCCGGAGGCGGTGTTGTATGCCCGGAGGCGGTGTGGTATGCCCGGAGGCGGTACAACACCGCCTCCGGGCATGATGATGATAATGATGATGATGATGATGATGATGATGATGATGATGATGATGATGATGATGATGATGATGATGATGATGATGATGATGATGATGATGATGATGATGATGATGATGATGATGATGATGTTGCTGATGATGATGTTGCTGATGATGATGTTGCTGATGATGATGTTGTTGATGATGTTGCTGATGATGTTGCTGATGATGTTGCTGATGATGTTGCTGATGATGTTGATGATGATGTTGATGATGATGTTGATGATGATGTTGATGATGATGTTGATGATGATGTTGATGATGATAATGATGATGATGATGATGATGATAATGATGTTGCTGATGATGATGTTGCTGATGATGATGTTGCTGATGATGATGTTGTTGATGATGTTGCTGATGATGTTGCTGATGATGTTGCTGATGATGTTGCTGATGATGTTGATGATGATGTTGATGATGATGTTGATGATGATGTTGATGATGATGTTGATGATATGTTGATGATGATGTTGATGATGATGTTGCTGATGATGTTGCTGATGATGTTGATGATGATGTTGCTGATGATGTTGCTGATGATGTTGCTGATGATGACGTGAGACGGTGTGGTATGCCCGGAGGCGGTGTTGTATGCCCGGAGGCGGTGTTGTATGCCCGGAGGCGGTGTGGTATGCCCGGAGGCGGTGTTGTATGCCCGGAGGCGGTGTTGTATGCCCGGAGGCGGTGTGGTATGCCCGGAGGCGGTGTAGTATGCCCGGAGGCGGTGTTGTATGCCCGGAGGCGGTGTGGTATGCCCGGAGGCGGTGTAGTATGCCCGGAGGCGGTGTTGTATGCCCGGAGGCGGTGTGGTATGCCCGGAGGCGGTGTGGTATGCCCGGAGGCGGTGTAGTTTGCCCGGAGGCGGTGTGGTATGCCCGGAGGCGGTGTGGTATGCCCGGAGGCGGTGTAGTATGCCCGGAGGCGGTGTTGTATGCCCGGAGGCGGTGTGGTATGCCCGGAGGCGGTACAACACCGCCTCCGGGCATGATGATGATGATATTGATGATGATGATGATGATGATGATGATGATGATGATGATGATGATGATGATGATGATGATGATGATGATGATGATGATGATGATGATGATGATGATGATGATGATGATGATGATGATGATGATGATGATGATGATGATGATGATGATGATGATGAAGATGATGATGTTGATGATGATGTTGATGATGATGTTGATGATGATGTTGATGATGATGTTGATGATGATGTTGATGATGATGTTGATGATGATGTTGATGATGATGTTGATGATGATGTTGATGATGATGTTCTTGATGATGTTGATGTTGATGATGATGTTGATGATGATGTTGATGATGATGTTGATGATGATGTTGATGATGATGTTGCTGATGATGTTGCTGATGATGTTGCTGATGATGTTGCTGATGATGTTGCTAATGATGTTGCTGGTGATGTTGCTGATGATGTTGCTGATGATGTTGCTGATGATGACGTGAGACGGTGTGGTATGCCCGGAGGCGGTGTTGTATGCCCGGAGGCGGTGTTGTATGCCCGGAGGCGGTGTGGTATGCCCGGAGGCGGTGTTGTATGCCCGGAGGCGGTGTTGTATGCCCGGAGGCGGTGTGATATGCCCGGAGGCGGTGTTGTATGCCCGGAGGCGGTGTTTTATGCCCTGAGGCGGTCTGGTATGCCCGGAGGCGGTTTAGTATGCCCGGAGGCGGTGTTGTATGCCCGGAGGCGGTGTGGTATGCCCGGAGGCGGTGCAGTATGCCCGGAGGCGGTGTTGTATGCCCGGAGGCGGTGTGGTATGCCCGGAGGCGGTGTAGTATGCCCGGAGGTGGTGTTGTTTGCCCGGAGGCGGTGTGGTATGCCCGGAGGCGGTGTAGTATGCCCGGAGGCGGTGTTGTATGCCCGGAGGCGGTGTGGTATGCCCGGAGGCGGTACAACACCGCCTCCGGGCATGATGATGATAATGATGATGATGATGATGATGATGATGATGATGATGATGATGATGATGATGATGATGATGATGATGATGATGATGATGATGATGATGATGATGATGATGATGATGTTGCTGATGATGATGTTGCTGATGATGATGTTGCTGATGATGATGTTGTTGATGATGTTGCTGATGATGTTGCTGATGATGTTGCTGATGATGTTGCTGATGATGTTGATGATGATGTTGATGATGATGTTGATGATGATGTTGATGATGATGTTGATGATGATGTTGCTGATGATGTTGCTGATGATGTTGCTGATGATGTTGCTGATGATGTTGCTGATGATGTTGCTGGTGATGTTGCTGATGATGTTGCTGATGATGTTGCTGATGATGACGTGAGACGGTGTGGTATGCCCGGAGGCGGTGTTGTATGCCCGGAGGCGGTGTTGTATGCCCGGAGGCGGTGTGGTATGCCCGGAGGCGGTGTTGTATGACCGGAGGCGGTGTTGTATGCCCGGAGGCGGTGTGGTATGCCCGGAGGCGGTGTTGTATGCCCGGAGGCGGTGTTGTATGCCCTGAGGCGGTCTGGTATGCCCGGAGGCGGTGTAGTATGCCCGGAGGCGGTGTTGTATGCCCGGAGGCGGTGTGGTATGCCCGGAGGCGGTGCAGTATGCCCGGAGGCGGTGTTGTATGCCCGGAGGCGGTGTGGTATGCCCGGAGGCGGTGTAGTATGCCCGGAGGCGGTGTTGTATGCCCGGAGGCGGTGTGGTATGCCCGGAGGCGGTGTAGTATGCCCGGAGGCGGTGTTGTATGCCCGGAGGCGGTGTGGTATGCCCGGAGGCGGTACCACACCGCCTCCGGGCATGATGATGATAATGATGATGATGATGATGATGATGATGATGATGATGATGATGATGATGATGATGATGATGATGATGATGATGATGATGATGATGATGATGATGATGATGATGATGATGATGATGATGATGATGATGATGATGATGATGATGATGATGATGATGATGATGATGATGATGATGATGATGATGATGATGATGATGATGATGATGTTGCTGATGATGATGTTGCTGATGATGATGTTGCTGATGATGATGTTGTTGATGATGTTGCTGATGATGTTGCTGATGATGTTGCTGATGATGTTGCTGATGATGTTGATGATGATGTTGATGATGATGTTGATGATGATGTTGATGATGATGTTGATGATATGTTGATGATGATGTTGATGATGATGTTGATGATGATGTTGATGTTGATGATGATGTTAATGATGATGTTGATGATGATGTTGCTGATGATGTTGCTGATGATGTTGCTGATGATGTTGCTGATGATGTTGCTGGTGATGTTGCTGATGATGTTGCTGATGATGTTGCTGATGATGTTGCTGATGATGACGTGAGACGGTGTGGTATGCCCGTTTGCGGTGTTGTATGCCCGGAGGCGGTGTTGTATGCCCGGAGGCGGTGTGGTATGCCCGGAGGCGGTGTTGTATGCCCGGAGGCGGTGTTGTATGCCCGGAGGCGGTGTGGTATGCCCGGAGGCGGTGTAGTATGCCCGGAGGCGGTGTTGTATGCCCGGAGGCGGTGTGGTATGCCCGGAGGCGGTGTAGTATGCCCGGAGGCGGTGTTGTATGCCCGGAGGCGGTGTGGTATGCCCGGAGGCGGTACAACACCGCCTCCGGGCATGATGATGATAATGATGATGATGATGATGATGATGATGATGATGATGATGATGATGATGATGATGATGATGATGATGATGATGATGATGATGATGATGATGATGATGATGATGATGATGATGATGATGATGATGATGATGATGATGATGATGATGATGATGATGATGATGATGATGATGATGATGATGATGATGATGATGATGATGATGATGATGTTGTTGCTGATGATGATGTTGCTGATGATGATGTTGCTGATGATGATGTTGTTGATGATGTTGCTGATGATGTTGCTGATGATGTTGCTGATGATGTTGCTGATGATGTTGATGATGATGTTGATGATGATGTTGATGATGATGTTGATGATGATGTTGATGATGATGTTGATGATGATAATGATGATGATGATGATGATGATGATGATGATGATGATGATGATGATGATGATGATGATGATGATGATGATGATGATGATGATGATGATGATGATGATGATGATGATGATGATGATGATGATGATGATGATGATGATGATGATGATGATGATGATGATGATGATGATGATGATGATGATGATGATGATGATGATGATGATGATGATGATGATGTTGCTGATGATGATGTTGCTGATGATGATGTTGCTGATGATGATGTTGCTGATGATGATGTTGCTGATGATGATGTTGCTGAGGATGATGTTGCTGATGATGATGTTGCTGATGAGGATGTTGCTGATGATGATGTTGCGGATGATGATGTTGCTGATGATGATGTTGATGATGATGTTGATGATGATGTTGCTGATGATGTTGCTGATGATGTTGCTGATGATGTTGCTGATGATGTTGATGATGATGTTGATGATGATGTTGATGATGATGTTGATGATGATGTTGATGATGATGTTGCTGATGATGTTGCTGATGATGTTGATGATGATGTTGCTGATGATGTTGCTGATGATGTTGCTGATGATGACGTGAGACGGTGTGGTATGCCCGGAGGCGGTGTTGTATGCCCGGAGGCGGTGTTGTATGCCCGGAGGCGGTGTGGTATGCCCGGAGGCGGTGTTGTATGCCCGGAGGCGGTGTTGTATGCCCGGAGGCGGTGTGGTATGCCCGGAGGCGGTGTAGTATGCCCGGAGGCGGTGTTGTATGCCCGGAGGCGGTGTGGTATGCCCGGAGGCGGTGTAGTATGCCCGGAGGCGGTGTTGTATGCCCGGAGGCGGTGTGGTATGCCCGGAGGCGGTGTGGTATGCCCGGAGGCGGTGTAGTTTGCCCGGAGGCGGTGTGGTATGCCCGGAGGCGGTGTGGTATGCCCGGAGGCGGTGTAGTATGCCCGGAGGCGGTGTTGTATGCCCGGAGGCGGTGTGGTATGCCCGGAGGCGGTACAACACCGCCTCCGGGCATGATGATGATGATATTGATGATGATGATGATGATGATGATGATGATGATGATGATGATGATGATGATGATGATGATGATGATGATGATGATGATGATGATGATGATGATGATGATGATGATGATGATGATGATGATGATGATGATGATGATGATGATGATGATGATGATGATGATGATGATGATGATGATGATGATGATGATGATGATGATGATGATGATGATGTTGCTGATGATGTTGCTGATGATGTTGCTGGTGATGTTGCTGATGATGTTGCTGATGATGTTGCTGATGATGACGTGAGACGGTGTGGTATGCCCGGAGGCGGTGTTGTATGCCCGGAGGCGGTGTTGTATGCCCGGAGGCGGTGTGGTATGCCCGGAGGCGGTGTTGTATGCCCGGAGGCGGTGTTGTATGCCCGGAGGCGGTGTGGTATGCCCGGAGGCGGTGTTGTATGCCCGGAGGCGGTGTTGTATGCCCTGAGGCGGTCTGGTATGCCCGGAGGCGGTGTAGTATGCCCGGAGGCGGTGTTGTATGCCCGGAGGCGGTGTGGTATGCCCGGAGGCGGTGCAGTATGCCCGGAGGCGGTGTTGTATGCCCGGAGGCGGTGTGGTATGCCCGGAGGCGGTGTAGTATGCCCGGAGGCGGTGTTGTATGCCCGGAGGCGGTGTGGTATGCCCGGAGGCGGTGTAGTATGCCCGGAGGCGGTGTTGTATGCCCGGAGGCGGTGTGGTATGCCCGGAGGCGGTACAACACCGCCTCCGGGCATGATGATGATAATGATGATGATGATGATGATGATGATGATGATGATGATGATGATGATGATGATGATGATGATGATGATGATGATGATGATGATGATGATGATGATGATGATGATGATGATGATGATGATGATGATGATGATGATGATGATGATGATGATGATGATGATGATGATGATGATGATGTTGCTGATGATGATGTCGCTGATGATGATGTTGCTGATGATGATGTTGTTGATGATGTTGTTGATGATGTTGCTGATGATGTTGCTGATGATGTTGCTGATGATGTTGCTGATGATGTTGATGATGATGTTGATGATGATGTTGATGATGATGTTGATGATGATGTTGATGATGATGTTGCTGATGATGTTGCTGATGATGTTGCTGATGATGTTGCTGATGATGTTGCTGATGATGTTGCTGGTGATGTTGCTGATGATGTTGCTGATGATGTTGCTGATGATGACGTGAGACGGTGTGGTATGCCCGGAGGCGGTGTTGTATGCCCGGAGGCGGTGTTGTATGCCCGGAGGCGGTGTGGTATGCCCGGAGGCGGTGTTGTATGCCCGGAGGCGGTGTTGTATGCCCGGAGGCGGTGTGGTATGCCCGGAGGCGGTGTTGTATGCCCGGAGGCGGTGTTGTATGCCCTGAGGCGGTCTGGTATGCCCGGAGGCGGTGTTGTATGCCCGGAGGCAGTGTGGTATGCCCGGAGGCGGTGTAGTATGCCCGGAGGCGGTGTTGTATGCCCGGAGGCGGTGTGGTATGCCCGGAGGCGGTACAACACCGCCTCCGGGCATGATGATGATAATGATGATGATGATGATGATGATGATGATGATGATGATGATGATGATGATGATGATGATGATGATGATGATGATGATGATGATGATGATGATGATGATGATGATGATGATGATGATGATGATGATGATGATGATGATGATGATGATGATGATGATGATGATGATGATGATGATGATGATGATGATGATGATGATGATGATGATGATGATGATGATGATGATGATGATGATGATGATGATGATGATGATGATGATGATGATGATGATGATGATGATGATGTTGCTGATGATGATGTTGCTGATGATGATGTTGCTGATGATGATGTTGTTGATGATGTTGCTGATGATGTTGCTGATGATGTTGCTGATGATGTTGCTGATGATGTTGATGATGATGTTGATGATGATGTTGATGATGATGTTGATGATGATGTTGATGATGATGTTGATGATGATAATGATGATGATGATGATGATGATGATGATGATGATGATGATGATGATGATGATGATGATGATGATGATGATGATGATGATGATGATGATGATGATGATGATGATGATGATGATGATGATGATGATGATGATGATGATGATGATGATGATGATGATGATGATGATGATGATGATGATGATGATGATGATGTTGCTGATGATGATGTTGCTGATGATGATGTTGCTGATGATGATGTTGTTGATGATGTTGCTGATGATGTTGCTGATGATGTTGCTGATGATGTTGCTGATGATGACGTGAGACGGTGTGGTATGCCCGGAGGCGGTGTTGTATGCCCGGAGGCGGTGTTGTATGCCCGGAGGCGGTGTGGTATGCCCGGAGGCGGTGTTGTATGCCCGAAGGCGGTGTTGTATGCCCGGAGGCGGTGTGGTATGCCCGGAGGCGGTGTTGTATGCCCGGAGGCGGTGTTGTATGCCCTGAGGCGGTCTGGTATGCCCGGAGGCGGTGTAGTATGCCCGGAGGCGGTGTTGTATGCCCGGAGGCGGTGTGGTATGCCCGGAGGCGGTGCAGTATGCCCGGAGGCGGTGTTGTATGCCCGGAGGCGGTGTGGTATGCCCGGAGGCGGTGTAGTATGCCCGGAGGCGGTGTTGTATGCCCGGAGGCGGTGTGGTATGCCCGGAGGCGGTGTAGTATGCCCGGAGGCGGTGTTGTATGCCCGGAGGCGGTGTGGTATGCCCGGAGGCGGTACAACACCGCCTCCGGGCATGATGATGATAATGATGATGATGATGATGATGATGATGATGATGATGATGATGATGATGATGATGATGATGATGATGATGATGATGATGATGATGATGATGATGATGATGATGATGATGATGATGATGATGATGATGATGATGATGATGATGATGATGATGATGATGATGATGATGATGATGATGATGATGATGATGATGATGATGATGATGATGATGATGATGATGATGATGATGATGATGATGATGTTGCTGATGATGATGTTGCTGATGATGATGTTGCTGATGATGATGTTGTTGATGATGTTGCTGATGATGTTGCTGATGATGTTGCTGATGATGTTGCTGATGATGTTGATGATGATGTTGATGATGATGTTGATGATGATGTTGATGATGATGTTGATGATGATGTTGATGATGATAATGATGATGATGATGATGATGATGATGATGATGATGATGATGATGATGATGATGATGATGATGATGATGATGATGATGATGATGATGATGATGATGATGATGATGATGATGATGATGATGATGATGATGATGATGATGATGATGATGATGATGATGATGATGATGATGATGATGATGATGATGATGATGATGATGATGATGATGTTGCTGATGATGATGTTGCTGATGATGATGTTGCTGATGATGATGTTGCTGATGATGATGTTGCTGATGATGATGTTGCTGAGGATGATGTTGCTGATGATGATGTTGCTGATGAGGATGTTGCTGATGATGATGTTGCGGATGATGATGTTGCTGATGATGATGTTGATGATGATGTTGCTGATGATGTTGCTGATGATGTTGCTGATGATGTTGCTGATGATGTTGCTGATGATGTTGATGATGATGATGATGATGATGATGATGATGATGATGATGATGATGATGATGATGATGTTGCTGATGATGATGTTGCTGATGATGATGTTGCTGATGATGATGTTGTTGATGATGTTGCTGATGATGTTGCTGATGATGTTGCTGATGATGTTGCTGATGATGTTGATGATGATGTTGATGATGATGTTGATGATGATGTTGATGATGATGTTGATGATGATGTTGATGATGATAATGATGATGATGATGATGATGATGATGATGATGATGATGATGATGATGATGATGATGATGATGATGATGATGATGATGATGATGATGATGATGATGATGATGATGATGATGATGATGATGATGATGATGATGATGATGATGATGATGATGATGATGATGATGATGATGATGATGATGATGATGATGATGATGATGATGATGTTGCTGATGATGATGTTGCTGATGATGATGTTGTTGATGATGTTGCTGATGATGTTGCTGATGATGTTGCTGATGATGTTGCTGATGATGTTGATGATGATGTTGATGATGATGTTGATGATGATGTTGATGATGATGTTGATGATGATGATGATGATGATGATGATGATGATGATGATGATGATGATGATGTTGCTGATGATGATGTTGCTGATGATGATGTTGCTGATGATGATGTTGTTGATGATGTTGCTGATGATGTTGCTGATGATGTTGCTGATGATGTTGCTGATGATGTTGATGATGATGTTGATGATGATGTTGATGATGATGTTGATGATGATGTTGATGATATGTTGATGATGATGTTGATGATGATGTTGCTGATGATGTTGCTGATGATGTTGATGATGATGTTGCTGATGATGTTGCTGATGATGTTGCTGATGATGACGTGAGACGGTGTGGTATGCCCGGAGGCGGTGTTGTATGCCCGGAGGCGGTGTTGTATGCCCGGAGGCGGTGTGGTATGCCCGGAGGCGGTGTTGTATGCCCGGAGGCGGTGT
>JAXIVJ010000613.1:152500-160000 GCA_036785665.1 Chirona hameri
GATGATGATGATGATGATGATGATGATGATGATGATGATGTTGCTGATGATGATGTTGCTGATGATGATGTTGCTGATGATGATGTTGTTGATGATGTTGCTGATGATGTTGCTGATGATGTTGCTGATGATGTTGCTGATGATGTTGATGATGATGTTGATGATGATGTTGATGATGATGTTGATGATGATGTTGATGATGATGTTGATGATGATAATGATGATGATGATGATGATGATGATGATGATGATGATGATGATGATGATGATGATGATGATGATGATGATGATGATGATGATGATGATGATGATGATGATGATGATGATGATGATGATGATGATGATGATGATGATGATGATGATGATGATGATGATGATGATGATGATGATGATGATGATGATGTTGCTGATGATGATGTTGCTGATGATGATGTTGCTGATGATGATGTTGTTGATGATGTTGCTGATGATGTTGCTGATGATGTTGCTGATGATGTTGCTGATGATGTTGATGATGATGTTGATGATGATGTTGATGATGATGTTGATGATGATGTTGATGATATGTTGATGATGATGTTGATGATGATGTTGATGATGATGTTGATGTTGATGATGATGTTAATGATGATGTTGATGATGATGTTGCTGATGATGTTGCTGATGATGTTGCTGATGATGTTGCTGATGATGTTGCTGGTGATGTTGCTGATGATGTTGCTGATGATGTTGCTGATGATGTTGCTGATGATGACGTGAGACGGTGTGGTATGCCCGTTTGCGGTGTTGTATGCCCGGAGGCGGTGTTGTATGCCCGGAGGCGGTGTGGTATGCCCGGAGGCGGTGTTGTATGCCCGGAGGCGGTGTTGTATGCCCGGAGGCGGTGTGGTATGCCCGGAGGCGGTGTAGTATGCCCGGAGGCGGTGTTGTATGCCCGGAGGCGGTGTGGTATGCCCGGAGGCGGTGTAGTATGCCCGGAGGCGGTGTTGTATGCCCGGAGGCGGTGTGGTATGCCCGGAGGCGGTACAACACCGCCTCCGGGCATGATGATGATAATGATGATGATGATGATGATGATGATGATGATGATGATGATGATGATGATGATGATGATGATGATGATGATGATGATGATGATGATGATGATGATGATGATGATGATGATGATGATGATGATGATGATGATGATGATGATGATGATGATGATGATGATGATGATGATGATGATGATGATGATGATGATGATGATGATGATGTTGCTGATGATGATGTTGCTGATGATGATGTTGCTGATGATGATGTTGTTGATGATGTTGCTGATGATGTTGCTGATGATGTTGCTGATGATGTTGCTGATGATGTTGATGATGATGTTGATGATGATGTTGATGATGATGTTGATGATGATGTTGATGATGATGTTGATGATGATAATGATGATGATGATGATGATGATGATGATGATGATGATGATGATGATGATGATGATGATGATGATGATGATGATGATGATGATGATGATGATGATGATGATGATGATGATGATGATGATGATGATGATGATGATGATGATGATGATGATGATGATGATGATGATGATGATGATGATGATGATGATGATGATGATGATGATGATGTTGCTGATGATGATGTTGCTGATGATGATGTTCCTGATGATGATGTTGCTGATGATGATGTTGCTGATGATGATGTTGCTGAGGATGATGTTGCTGATGATGATGTTGCTGATGAGGATGTTGCTGATGATGATGTTGCGGATGATGATGTTGCTGATGATGATGTTGATGATGATGTTGATGATGATGTTGCTGATGATGTTGCTGATGATGTTGCTGATGATGTTGCTGATGATGTTGATGATGATGTTGATGATGATGTTGATGATGATGTTGATGATGATGTTGATGATGATGTTGCTGATGATGTTGCTGATGATGTTGATGATGATGTTGCTGATGATGTTGCTGATGATGTTGCTGATGATGACGTGAGACGGTGTGGTATGCCCGGAGGCGGTGTTGTATGCCCGGAGGCGGTGTTGTATGCCCGGAGGCGGTGTGGTATGCCCGGAGGCGGTGTTGTATGCCCGGAGGCGGTGTTGTATGCCCGGAGGCGGTGTGGTATGCCCGGAGGCGGTGTAGTATGCCCGGAGGCGGTGTTGTATGCCCGGAGGCGGTGTGGTATGCCCGGAGGCGGTGTAGTATGCCCGGAGGCGGTGTTGTATGCCCGGAGGCGGTGTGGTATGCCCGGAGGCGGTGTGGTATGCCCGGAGGCGGTGTAGTTTGCCCGGAGGCGGTGTGGTATGCCCGGAGGCGGTGTGGTATGCCCGGAGGCGGTGTAGTATGCCCGGAGGCGGTGTTGTATGCCCGGAGGCGGTGTGGTATGCCCGGAGGCGGTACAACACCGCCTCCGGGCATGATGATGATGATATTGATGATGATGATGATGATGATGATGATGATGATGATGATGATGATGATGATGATGATGATGATGATGATGATGATGATGATGATGATGATGATGATGATGATGATGATGATGATGATGATGATGATGATGATGATGATGATGATGATGATGATGATGATGATGATGATGATGATGATGATGATGATGATGATGATGATGATGATGATGTTGCTGATGATGTTGCTGATGATGTTGCTGGTGATGTTGCTGATGATGTTGCTGATGATGTTGCTGATGATGACGTGAGACGGTGTGGTATGCCCGGAGGCGGTGTTGTATGCCCGGAGGCGGTGTTGTATGCCCGGAGGCGGTGTGGTATGCCCGGAGGCGGTGTTGTATGCCCGGAGGCGGTGTTGTATGCCCGGAGGCGGTGTGGTATGCCCGGAGGCGGTGTTGTATGCCCGGAGGCGGTGTTGTATGCCCTGAGGCGGTCTGGTATGCCCGGAGGCGGTGTAGTATGCCCGGAGGCGGTGTTGTATGCCCGGAGGCGGTGTGGTATGCCCGGAGGCGGTGCAGTATGCCCGGAGGCGGTGTTGTATGCCCGGAGGCGGTGTGGTATGCCCGGAGGCGGTGTAGTATGCCCGGAGGCGGTGTTGTATGCCCGGAGGCGGTGTGGTATGCCCGGAGGCGGTGTAGTATGCCCGGAGGCGGTGTTGTATGCCCGGAGGCGGTGTGGTATGCCCGGAGGCGGTACAACACCGCCTCCGGGCATGATGATGATAATGATGATGATGATGATGATGATGATGATGATGATGATGATGATGATGATGATGATGATGATGATGATGATGATGATGATGATGATGATGATGATGATGATGATGATGATGATGATGATGATGATGATGATGATGATGATGATGATGATGATGATGATGATGATGATGATGTTGCTGATGATGATGTCGCTGATGATGATGTTGCTGATGATGATGTTGTTGATGATGTTGTTGATGATGTTGCTGATGATGTTGCTGATGATGTTGCTGATGATGTTGCTGATGATGTTGATGATGATGTTGATGATGATGTTGATGATGATGTTGATGATGATGTTGATGATGATGTTGCTGATGATGTTGCTGATGATGTTGCTGATGATGTTGCTGATGATGTTGCTGATGATGTTGCTGGTGATGTTGCTGATGATGTTGCTGATGATGTTGCTGATGATGACGTGAGACGGTGTGGTATGCCCGGAGGCGGTGTTGTATGCCCGGAGGCGGTGTTGTATGCCCGGAGGCGGTGTGGTATGCCCGGAGGCGGTGTTGTATGCCCGGAGGCGGTGTTGTATGCCCGGAGGCGGTGTGGTATGCCCGGAGGCGGTGTTGTATGCCCGGAGGCGGTGTTGTATGCCCTGAGGCGGTCTGGTATGCCCGGAGGCGGTGTTGTATGCCCGGAGGCAGTGTGGTATGCCCGGAGGCGGTGTAGTATGCCCGGAGGCGGTGTTGTATGCCCGGAGGCGGTGTGGTATGCCCGGAGGCGGTACAACACCGCCTCCGGGCATGATGATGATAATGATGATGATGATGATGATGATGATGATGATGATGATGATGATGATGATGATGATGATGATGATGATGATGATGATGATGATGATGATGATGATGATGATGATGATGATGATGATGATGATGATGATGATGATGATGATGATGATGATGATGATGATGATGATGATGATGATGATGATGATGATGATGATGATGATGATGATGATGATGATGATGATGATGATGATGATGATGATGATTTATTATGATGATGATGATGATGATGATGATGATGTTGCTGATGATGATGTTGCTGATGATGATGTTGCTGATGATGATGTTGTTGATGATGTTGCTGATGATGTTGCTGATGATGTTGCTGATGATGTTGCTGATGATGTTGATGATGATGTTGATGATGATGTTGATGATGATGTTGATGATGATGTTGATGATGATGTTGATGATGATAATGATGATGATGATGATGATGATGATGATGATGATGATGATGATGATGATGATGATGATGATGATGATGATGATGATGATGATGATGATGATGATGATGATGATGATGATGATGATGATGATGATGATGATGATGATGATGATGATGATGATGATGATGATGATGATGATGATGATGATGATGTTGCTGATGATGATGTTGCTGATGATGATGTTGCTGATGATGATGTTGTTGATGATGTTGCTGATGATGTTGCTGATGATGTTGCTGATGATGTTGCTGATGATGACGTGAGACGGTGTGGTATGCCCGGAGGCGGTGTTGTATGCCCGGAGGCGGTGTTGTATGCCCGGAGGCGGTGTGGTATGCCCGGAGGCGGTGTTGTATGCCCGGAGGCGGTGTTGTATGCCCGGAGGCGGTGTGGTATGCCCGGAGGCGGTGTTGTATGCCCGGAGGCGGTGTTGTATGCCCTGAGGCGGTCTGGTATGCCCGGAGGCGGTGTAGTATGCCCGGAGGCGGTGTTGTATGCCCGGAGGCGGTGTGGTATGCCCGGAGGCGGTGCAGTATGCCCGGAGGCGGTGTTGTATGCCCGGAGGCGGTGTGGTATGCCCGGAGGCGGTGTAGTATGCCCGGAGGCGGTGTTGTATGCCCGGAGGCGGTGTGGTATGCCCGGAGGCGGTGTAGTATGCCCGGAGGCGGTGTTGTATGCCCGGAGGCGGTGTGGTATGCCCGGAGGCGGTACAACACCGCCTCCGGGCATGATGATGATAATGATGATGATGATGATGATGATGATGATGATGATGATGATGATGATGATGATGATGATGATGATGATGATGATGATGATGATGATGATGATGATGATGATGATGATGATGATGATGATGATGATGATGATGATGATGATGATGATGATGATGATGATGATGATGATGATGATGATGATGATGATGATGATGATGATGATGATGATGATGATGATGATGATGATGATGATGATGATGATGATGTTGCTGATGATGATGTTGCTGATGATGATGTTGCTGATGATGATGTTGTTGATGATGTTGCTGATGATGTTGCTGATGATGTTGCTGATGATGTTGCTGATGATGTTGATGATGATGTTGATGATGATGTTGATGATGATGTTGATGATGATGTTGATGATGATGTTGATGATGATAATGATGATGATGATGATGATGATGATGATGATGATGATGATGATGATGATGATGATGATGATGATGATGATGATGATGATGATGATGATGATGATGATGATGATGATGATGATGATGATGATGATGATGATGATGATGATGATGATGATGATGATGATGATGATGATGATGATGATGATGATGATGATGATGATGATGATGATGTTGCTGATGATGATGTTGCTGATGATGATGTTGCTGATGATGATGTTGCTGATGATGATGTTGCTGATGATGATGTTGCTGAGGATGATGTTGCTGATGATGATGTTGCTGATGAGGATGTTGCTGATGATGATGTTGCGGATGATGATGTTGCTGATGATGATGTTGATGATGATGTTGCTGATGATGTTGCTGATGATGTTGCTGATGATGTTGCTGATGATGTTGCTGATGATGTTGATGATGATGTTGATGATGATGTTGATGATGATGTTGATGATGATGTTGATGATGATGTTGCTGATGATGTTGCTGATGATGTTGATGATGATGTTGCTGATGATGTTGCTGATGATGTTGCTGATGATGACGTGAGACGGTGTGGTATGCCCGGAGGCGGTGTTGTATGCCCGGAGGCGGTGTTGTATGCCCGGAGGCGGTGTGGTATGCCCGGAGGCGGTGTTGTATGCCCGGAGGCGGTGTTGTATGCCCGGAGGCGGTGTGGTATGCCCGGAGGCGGTGTAGTATGCCCGGAGGCGGTGTTGTATGCCCGGAGGCGGTGTGGTATGCCCGGAGGCGGTGTAGTATGCCCGGAGGCGGTGTTGTATGCCCGGAGGCGGTGTGGTATGCCCGGAGGCGGTGTGGTATGCCCGGAGGCGGTGTAGTTTGCCCGGAGGCGGTGTGGTATGCCCGGAGGCGGTGTGGTATGCCCGGAGGCGGTGTAGTATGCCCGGAGGCGGTGTTGTATGCCCGGAGGCGGTGTGGTATGCCCGGAGGCGGTACAACACCGCCTCCGGGCATGATGATGATGATATTGATGATGATGATGATGATGATGATGATGATGATGATGATGATGATGATGATGATGATGATGATGATGATGATGATGATGATGATGATGATGATGATGATGATGATGATGATGATGATGATGATGATGATGATGATGATGATGATGATGATGATGATGATGATGATGATGATGATGATGATGATGATGATGATGATGATGATGATGATGATGATGATGTTGCTGATGATGTTGCTGATGATGTTGCTGGTGATGTTGCTGATGATGTTGCTGATGATGTTGCTGATGATGACGTGAGACGGTGTGGTATGCCCGGAGGCGGTGTTGTATGCCCGGAGGCGGTGTTGTATGCCCGGAGGCGGTGTGGTATGCCCGGAGGCGGTGTTGTATGCCCGGAGGCGGTGTTGTATGCCCGGAGGCGGTGTGGTATGCCCGGAGGCGGTGTTGTATGCCCGGAGGCGGTGTTGTATGCCCTGAGGCGGTCTGGTATGTCCGGAGGCGGTGTAGTATGCCCGGAGGCGGTGTTGTATGCCCGGAGGCGGTGTGGTATGCCCGGAGGCGGTGCAGTATGCCCGGAGGCGGTGTTGTATGCCCGGAGGCGGTGTGGTATGCCCGGAGGCGGTGTAGTATGCCCGGAGGCGGTGTTGTATGCCCGGAGGCGGTGTGGTATGCCCGGAGGCGGTGTAGTATGCCCGGAGGCGGTGTTGTATGCCCGGAGGCGGTGTGGTATGCCCGGAGGCGGTACAACACCGCCTCCGGGCATGATGATGATAATGATGATGATGATGATGATGATGATGATGATGATGATGATGATGATGATGATGA
>JAXIVJ010000613.1:170000-177500 GCA_036785665.1 Chirona hameri
CTGGTATGCCCGGAGGCGGTTTAGTATGCCCGGAGGCGGTGTTGTATGCCCGGAGGCGGTGTGGTATGCCCGGAGGCGGTGCAGTATGCCCGGAGGCGGTGTTGTATGCCCGGAGGCGGTGTGGTATGCCCGGAGGCGGTGTAGTATGCCCGGAGGTGGTGTTGTTTGCCCGGAGGCGGTGTGGTATGCCCGGAGGCGGTGTAGTATGCCCGGAGGCGGTGTTGTATGCCCGGAGGCGGTGTGGTATGCCCGGAGGCGGTACAACACCGCCTCCGGGCATGATGATGATAATGATGATGATGATGATGATGATGATGATGATGATGATGATGATGATGATGATGATGATGATGATGATGATGATGATGATGATGATGATGATGATGATGATGATGTTGCTGATGATGATGTTGCTGATGATGATGTTGCTGATGATGATGTTGTTGATGATGTTGCTGATGATGTTGCTGATGATGTTGCTGATGATGTTGCTGATGATGTTGATGATGATGTTGATGATGATGTTGATGATGATGTTGATGATGATGTTGATGATGATGTTGCTGATGATGTTGCTGATGATGTTGCTGATGATGTTGCTGATGATGTTGCTGATGATGTTGCTGGTGATGTTGCTGATGATGTTGCTGATGATGTTGCTGATGATGACGTGAGACGGTGTGGTATGCCCGGAGGCGGTGTTGTATGCCCGGAGGCGGTGTTGTATGCCCGGAGGCGGTGTGGTATGCCCGGAGGCGGTGTTGTATGACCGGAGGCGGTGTTGTATGCCCGGAGGCGGTGTGGTATGCCCGGAGGCGGTGTTGTATGCCCGGAGGCGGTGTTGTATGCCCTGAGGCGGTCTGGTATGCCCGGAGGCGGTGTAGTATGCCCGGAGGCGGTGTTGTATGCCCGGAGGCGGTGTGGTATGCCCGGAGGCGGTGCAGTATGCCCGGAGGCGGTGTTGTATGCCCGGAGGCGGTGTGGTATGCCCGGAGGCGGTTAGTATGCCCGGAGGCGGTGTTGTATGCCCGGAGGCGGTGTGGTATGCCCGGAGGCGGTGTAGTATGCCCGGAGGCGGTGTTGTATGCCCGGAGGCGGTGTGGTATGCCCGGAGGCGGTACAACACCGCCTCCGGGCATGATGATGATAATGATGATGATGATGATGATGATGATGATGATGATGATGATGATGATGATGATGATGATGATGATGATGATGATGATGATGATGATGATGATGATGATGATGATGATGATGATGATGATGATGATGATGATGATGATGATGATGATGATGATGTTGCTGATGATGATGTTGCTGATGATGATGTTGCTGATGATGATGTTGTTGATGATGTTGCTGATGATGTTGCTGATGATGTTGCTGATGATGTTGCTGATGATGTTGATGATGATGTTGATGATGATGTTGATGATGATGTTGATGATGATGTTGATGATGATGTTGATGATGATGTTGATGATGATGTTGATGATGATGTTGATGTTGATGATGATGTTAATGATGATGTTGATGATGATGTTGATGATGATGTTGCTGATGATGTTGCTGATGATGTTGCTGATGATGTTGCTGGTGATGTTGCTGATGATGTTGCTGATGATGTTGCTGATGATGTTGCTGATGATGACGTGAGACGGTGTGGTATGCCCGTTTGCGGTGTTGTATGCCCTGAGGCGGTGTTGTATGCCCGGAGGCGGTGTGGTATGCCCGGAGGCGGTGTTGTATGCCCGGAGGCGGTGTTGTATGCCCGGAGGCGGTGTGGTATGCCCGGAGGCGGTGTAGTATGCCCGGAGGCGGTGTTGTATGCCCGGAGGCGGTGTGGTATGCCCGGAGGCGGTGTAGTATGCCCGGAGGCGGTGTTGTATGCCCGGAGGCGGTGTGGTATGCCCGGAGGCGGTACAACACCGCCTCCGGGCATGATGATGATAATGATGATGATGATGATGATGATGATGATGATGATGATGATGATGATGATGATGATGATGATGATGATGATGATGATGATGATGATGATGATGATGATGATGATGATGATGATGATGATGATGATGATGATGATGATGATGATGATGATGATGATGATGATGATGATGATGATGATGATGATGATGATGATGATGATGATGATGATGATGATGATGATGATGATGATGATGATGATGATGATGATGATGATGATGATGATGATGATGATGATGATGATGATGATGATGATGATGATGATGATGATGATGATGATGATGATGATGATGATGATGATGATGATGATGATGATGATGATGATGATGATGATGATGTTGCTGATGATGATGTTGCTGATGATGATGTTGCTGTTGATGATGATGTTGATGATGATGTTGCTGATGATGTTGCTGATGATGTTGCTGATGATGTTGATGATGATGTTGCTGGTGATGTTGCTGATGATGTTGCTGATGATGTTGCTGATGATGTTGCTGATGATGACGTGAGACGGTGTGGTATGCCCGGAGGCGGTGTTGTATGCCCGGAGGCGGTGTTGTATGCCCGGAGGCGGTGTGGTATGCCCGGAGGCGGTGTAGTATGCCCGGAGGCGGTGTTGTATGCCCGGAGGCGGTGTGGTATGCCCGGAGGCGGTGTAGTATGCCCGGAGGCGGTGTTGTATGCCCGGAGGCGGTGTGGTATGCCCGGAGGCGGTGTAGTTTGCCCGGAGGCGGTGTTGTATGCCCGGAGGCGGTGTGGTATGCCCGGAGGCGGTGTAGTATGCCCGGAGGCGGTGTTGTATGCCCGGAGGCGGTTTGGTATGCCCGGAGGCGGTACAACACCGCCTCCGGGCATGATGATGATGATGATGATGATGATGATGATGATGATGATGATGATGATGATGATGATGATGATGATGATGATGATGATGATGATGATGATGATGATGATGATGATGATGATGATGATGATGATGATGATGATGATGATGATGATGATGATGATGATGATGATGATGATGATGATGATGATGATGATGATGATGATGATGATGATGATGATGATGATGATGATGATGATGATGATGATGATGATGATGATGATGATGATGTTGCTGATGATGATGTCGCTGATGATGATGTTGCTGATGATGATGTTGTTGATGATGTTGTTGATGATGTTGCTGATGATGTTGCTGATGATGTTGCTGATGATGTTGCTGATGATGTTGATGATGATGTTGATGATGATGTTGATGATGATGTTGATGATGATGTTGATGATGATGTTGCTGATGATGTTGCTGATGATGTTGCTGATGATGTTGCTGATGATGTTGCTGATGATGTTGCTGGTGATGTTGCTGATGATGTTGCTGATGATGTTGCTGATGATGACGTGAGACGGTGTGGTATGCCCGGAGGCGGTGTTGTATGCCCGGAGGCGGTGTTGTATGCCCGGAGGCGGTGTGGTATGCCCGGAGGCGGTGTTGTATGCCCGGAGGCGGTGTTGTATGCCCGGAGGCGGTGTGGTATGCCCGGAGGCGGTGTTGTATGCCCGGAGGCGGTGTTGTATGCCCTGAGGCGGTCTGGTATGCCCGGAGGCGGTGTTGTATGCCCGGAGGCAGTGTGGTATGCCCGGAGGCGGTGTAGTATGCCCGGAGGCGGTGTTGTATGCCCGGAGGCGGTGTGGTATGCCCGGAGGCGGTACAACACCGCCTCCGGGCATGATGATGATAATGATGATGATGATGATGATGATGATGATGATGATGATGATGATGATGATGATGATGATGATGATGATGATGATGATGATGATGATGATGATGATGATGATGATGATGATGATGATGATGATGATGATGATGATGATGATGATGATGATGATGATGATGATGATGATGATGATGATGATGATGATGATGATGATGATGATGATGATGATGATGATGATGATGATGATGATGATGATGATGATGATGATGATGATGATGATGATGATGATGATGATGATGATGATGATGATGATGTTGCTGATGATGATGTTGCTGATGATGATGTTGCTGATGATGATGTTGTTGATGATGTTGCTGATGATGTTGCTGATGATGTTGCTGATGATGTTGCTGATGATGTTGATGATGATGTTGATGATGATGTTGATGATGATGTTGATGATGATGTTGATGATGATGTTGATGATGATAATGATGATGATGATGATGATGATGATGATGATGATGATGATGATGATGATGATGATGATGATGATGATGATGATGATGATGATGATGATGATGATGATGATGATGATGATGATGATGATGATGATGATGATGATGATGATGATGATGATGATGATGATGATGATGATGATGATGATGATGTTGCTGATGATGATGTTGCTGATGATGATGTTGCTGATGATGATGTTGTTGATGATGTTGCTGATGATGTTGCTGATGATGTTGCTGATGATGTTGCTGATGATGACGTGAGACGGTGTGGTATGCCCGGAGGCGGTGTTGTATGCCCGGAGGCGGTGTTGTATGCCCGGAGGCGGTGTGGTATGCCCGGAGGCGGTGTTGTATGCCCGGAGGCGGTGTTGTATGCCCGGAGGCGGTGTGGTATGCCCGGAGGCGGTGTTGTATGCCCGGAGGCGGTGTTGTATGCCCTGAGGCGGTCTGGTATGCCCGGAGGCGGTGTAGTATGCCCGGAGGCGGTGTTGTATGCCCGGAGGCGGTGTGGTATGCCCGGAGGCGGTGCAGTATGCCCGGAGGCGGTGTTGTATGCCCGGAGGCGGTGTGGTATGCCCGGAGGCGGTGTAGTATGCCCGGAGGCGGTGTTGTATGCCCGGAGGCGGTGTGGTATGCCCGGAGGCGGTGTAGTATGCCCGGAGGCGGTGTTGTATGCCCGGAGGCGGTGTGGTATGCCCGGAGGCGGTACAACACCGCCTCCGGGCATGATGATGATAATGATGATGATGATGATGATGATGATGATGATGATGATGATGATGATGATGATGATGATGATGATGATGATGATGATGATGATGATGATGATGATGATGATGATGATGATGATGATGATGATGATGATGATGATGATGATGATGATGATGATGATGATGATGATGATGATGATGATGATGATGATGATGATGATGATGATGATGATGATGATGATGATGATGTTGCTGATGATGATGTTGCTGATGATGATGTTGCTGATGATGATGTTGTTGATGATGTTGCTGATGATGTTGCTGATGATGTTGCTGATGATGTTGCTGATGATGTTGATGATGATGTTGATGATGATGTTGATGATGATGTTGATGATGATGTTGATGATGATGTTGATGATGATAATGATGATGATGATGATGATGATGATGATGATGATGATGATGATGATGATGATGATGATGATGATGATGATGATGATGATGATGATGATGATGATGATGATGATGATGATGATGATGATGATGATGATGATGATGATGATGATGATGATGATGATGATGATGATGATGATGATGATGATGATGATGATGATGATGATGATGATGTTGCTGATGATGATGTTGCTGATGATGATGTTGCTGATGATGATGTTGCTGATGATGATGTTGCTGATGATGATGTTGCTGAGGATGATGTTGCTGATGATGATGTTGCTGATGAGGATGTTGCTGATGATGATGTTGCGGATGATGATGTTGCTGATGATGATGTTGATGATGATGTTGCTGATGATGTTGCTGATGATGTTGCTGATGATGTTGCTGATGATGTTGCTGATGATGTTGATGATGATGTTGATGATGATGTTGATGATGATGTTGATGATGATGTTGATGATGATGTTGCTGATGATGTTGCTGATGATGTTGATGATGATGTTGCTGATGATGTTGCTGATGATGTTGCTGATGATGACGTGAGACGGTGTGGTATGCCCGGAGGCGGTGTTGTATGCCCGGAGGCGGTGTTGTATGCCCGGAGGCGGTGTGGTATGCCCGGAGGCGGTGTTGTATGCCCGGAGGCGGTGTTGTATGCCCGGAGGCGGTGTGGTATGCCCGGAGGCGGTGTAGTATGCCCGGAGGCGGTGTTGTATGCCCGGAGGCGGTGTGGTATGCCCGGAGGCGGTGTAGTATGCCCGGAGGCGGTGTTGTATGCCCGGAGGCGGTGTGGTATGCCCGGAGGCGGTGTGGTATGCCCGGAGGCGGTGTAGTTTGCCCGGAGGCGGTGTGGTATGCCCGGAGGCGGTGTGGCGGAGGCGGTGTAGTATGCCCGGAGGCGGTGTTGTATGCCCGGAGGCGGTGTGGTATGCCCGGAGGCGGTACAACACCGCCTCCGGGCATGATGATGATGATATTGATGATGATGATGATGATGATGATGATGATGATGATGATGATGATGATGATGATGATGATGATGATGATGATGATGATGATGATGATGATGATGATGATGATGATGATGATGATGATGATGATGATGATGATGATGATGATGATGATGATGATGATGATGATGATGATGATGATGATGATGATGATGATGATGATGATGATGATGATGATGATGTTGCTGATGATGTTGCTGATGATGTTGCTGGTGATGTTGCTGATGATGTTGCTGATGATGTTGCTGATGATGACGTGAGACGGTGTGGTATGCCCGGAGGCGGTGTTGTATGCCCGGAGGCGGTGTTGTATGCCCGGAGGCGGTGTGGTATGCCCGGAGGCGGTGTTGTATGCCCGGAGGCGGTGTTGTATGCCCGGAGGCGGTGTGGTATGCCCGGAGGCGGTGTTGTATGCCCGGAGGCGGTGTTGTATGCCCTGAGGCGGTCTGGTATGCCCGGAGGCGGTGTAGTATGCCCGGAGGCGGTGTTGTATGCCCGGAGGCGGTGTGGTATGCCCGGAGGCGGTGCAGTATGCCCGGAGGCGGTGTTGTATGCCCGGAGGCGGTGTGGTATGCCCGGAGGCGGTGTAGTATGCCCGGAGGCGGTGTTGTATGCCCGGAGGCGGTGTGGTATGCCCGGAGGCGGTGTAGTATGCCCGGAGGCGGTGTTGTATGCCCGGAGGCGGTGTGGTATGCCCGGAGGCGGTACAACACCGCCTCCGGGCATGATGATGATAATGATGATGATGATGATGATGATGATGATGATGATGATGATGATGATGATGATGATGATGATGATGATGATGATGATGATGATGATGATGATGATGATGATGATGATGATGATGATGATGATGATGATGATGATGATGATGATGATGATGATGATGATGATGATGTTGCTGATGATGATGTCGCTGATGATGATGTTGCTGATGATGATGTTGTTGATGATGTTGCTGATGATGTTGCTGATGATGTTGCTGATGATGTTGCTGATGATGTTGATGATGATGTTGATGATGATGTTGATGATGATGTTGATGATGATGTTGATGATGATGTTGCTGATGATGTTGCTG